>CM042167.1:2943272-2968272 GCA_023376005.1 Doryteuthis pealeii
GAGGATATTTTTAAAAGGTGGCTATGACCAGTCCATATCTCACAAGGTTTCAGCACAATAGAACATTATTCTTAAGAAAAAAGGGGGGTTAAGATTATCGGCACAAACAGAAAAGGTTGGCAAATTATATTTTAGCCACCCCTTTGAGGTAATTTGGAAGCAGGTTGTGAGAATTGATAGCACTTTGAAGATGAACAGGATGATATAATAATAATAGTTAGTAGTAGTAGTAGTAGTAGTTGTATAGGTAGTAAGCAGCAGGAGTACTTCATTATAATCAGTATGCAAACAGATAGAAGAGAAAAAAAAAGCCTCTAGATCATGTTGTTTCCTGAATGGACAGTTTTTGGAGGTGATTTGGTTTTGTTTGTTTTTTTTAGGCATATAACTCAGTGGTATTTAATGCCGAAAAGTTTTGAAATAATAATTCTTAATTGGATAATTTTTTTATAAACATTTTTCTATTTACCATAGATGGGACCCTAAAGGTACTACCACTCCGGGTCAGAGTGGATCATGGAGGCAATGGTGATGAAGGGGTGCTCCACAATTCCCCAAAGTCCAAATCTGGAACCTCACATCAGATAGAGTTTAACGTCATTCCCAGGACATGTAGACCCGCAGCCACCGCCTCTAGCACCATATGATAAAGGGGTGGGGCTTGCATAAGGGTAATCAGGGTTGGGAAAATCATATAGGTGCTAGGGCTTGACGTGAGCAGCCAATTGATCGGAAGGGGACTCACCGACTGCGTCTAGCCGAAGATGGGCCAAAGTGGAGTATTGCAGTCATGAACTGCTCATCCACCTGGGCTCTATCTTAGCATCACGGGTTTGCCACCACTGCAACAGGTGGGCCCCATTGGGGGAGTCTTACCCTCTGAGAGGTGCATTCAACGCCCCAGAGCCGAAGGCGGGAAATAATAGTATATAATAGTAAAGTAGTAGTAGTAGTGTTGTTGTAATAGCAGTAGAGCAGGCAGGAAGTACTTCACTTATAATCAGTATGAAACAGAATAGAGAGAAGAAAAAAAAGCCTCAAGACCATGTTGTTAGTCTTGAATGGACATTTTTTGGAGTGAGTGAAAGGCATGTTAGTTAGCCTTCATCACAATTTACTCCTCATCATCTTTTATATAGAAACTGAAAAACAATTGACTGGATTAAACATGAACAGATGGATTATATACAATGAACACAGCGAGATGAATTACATGTATGCATGCACACACATTTCATATTATATACAGGGGTTTAAAAAGAAAAAAAAGTGATGTTGTTTGAAATGATGTACAGCGTTTTTCAGAAAATTGTTTTTTTATAATTAATAACTCGACCATTGTTGTTCAATTGTCTGAAATTTTAAAGCATGAGTAGAAAAAATTCAAACTTTGTATACTTTGCAGAGAATTTTGAGATTCTACGTATGCTGGTAAAATTTGAGATTATTTGAATGAGAATTAGTCAAGTTATTGATTACGAAATTATATGAATTTTTCTGAAACACGCAGTGTGTGTGTGTGTGTGTGTGTATATATATATGTGCATGTGTGTGTTTTGGTATAGGTCTGCTAAGTGTGATTCCAAATGTGTTTTGTTACTTTTTATTATTAAGCTCTCTCTCTATATATATCTTATTATAATGGAGATTGTGTGTTTTTCTGTCCGAAACTATATTCTAACTCAAGTCACAATTCTCTTAGTTATTGACATCACATTCTCCATGATTTTTTTTTATTTAAACCCAATCATTTATAAAATTGTTTTGCATTATTAATACTGTTAACTATGTCTACATACTGACAACATGCAATTATATTTATATATACAACAAATAGCGGTTTACAGTCTGAAACGGAAAGGCTAATTGCATATTAATATTTAAAATCGAATTTAATAAATATGTGCTTAGTTTTATTGATTCTAAATTGTTTGGTTTTATTTTAATGAATATAAGCAAAAATCTCTTTCAATGAATTTTAATGAAATCCATTAACAAGATAAAAATAATATCATTTTATGCTTTACTCTCTTATAACTAATACTTAAATTAGAAAAAATAACAATGAAAGACGGAAGAGTGATGGAAGAGTAAGTTTCAGTTGTTCCATTTTTTTATTATACTCCCTCTGTTTCAAATATTTTATTATACTCCTCTGTTTCAAATCTTTTTATCTGTATTCTTTATTTAGTTTCATAAGCCTTTCTATTTAATACACATTATTTTATTACATTAAAACTTAAATACTTGCACCCGGAGGGTGCATATATTTGCTAGTATATATAAATTTTTAGTAGTTTTCTATTATTGTTATTTTACTTTGTATTTAAAATAATAAAAGAGTGCATATGGACATGGCCGAAACGTGTTATTTGTACAACGTTTCGGCCGATGTGCCCTCGACCTTCTTCAGGTATTTCTTGTTGTAATTGGGTACCTTATTGTCGTAATCGAGAGCCATCAGGAAGTCCAAAAAGAAGGTTGCCCAGAGTCCGACAAGAAATACCTGAAGAAGGCCGGAGGGCACATCAGCCGAAACGTTGTACAGATAACAATGAAGATGAGGAAAATAGTCCGAATAATGCAGATAATACTAATCATCAAGCTCCATCTCAAACATTCAGAGAAAAATATTGACCTTCTATAACGGTAAAGGACAGAAATCTTTGAAAACCAAACAAACCCAACGCAGAAGAATTAAAAAATGATCGTTTAAAATGCTAACACTTTCTCTTTACATTGCATTTCTGCTGTGGTTAATAAGTGCAGCTGTTAAAAAAATGTCTTGAGTTGCATTTTCTTGGTGCAATGAATGCACATTGCAGGCATCTAAGTGCAGCGTTTGACTGCAGTTGCAATAGGGGGGGTGAGGGAGAGGAATGGAATTTATTGAAAACAGATCAAATAGAGAGAAATGGGGAAGGGAGGAAGAGTCCACTCCTATAACTGAATTTATCCATGAAGAGATGACAATGACATCTAAGATATACTGCTTGTTCAACTTTCTATCCACACACATAGCAATAGCATAATCTTTACAGATCACTGCCGTCCCTCACAATCCTATAACCGCACCACCAGAACCTTTCCTCTTATGAGCCCTCAAATGATCTATCAATCCCACTGCAGATCCACAAAGCTTGATGCAAATATATCATAGGAAGGACGTCCTTCCTACTGGATTGAATGGATCAGATGATAAAATTTGATGCTTATGCACCACCATATGTCTCTTGAGACCAGAAGCTGACTTACAGACTTTGTTACAGATTGTACAAGACACATTGTTTGTTCCCATAGATAGATAGATAGAAGATAGATAGATAGATTGCTATAATAGTTTTATTAGGAGTAGAGCAGCATGAATATCCACTAAAGGTGTTAACATCATTTGACTGATGTACTCAAGAAGTGGTCTGCTCTTCCTACACAAATAATCTGGGTTTGCAAGGGTTATCTCTCTCTTTATATATATATTATTAATACCATTGTAACTATATACCTTTGCCCTCAGGATTTGACAATTAAGAGTTGGGGGTTGATAGAGTAAGTGAAAACTAAAAAACAACCTCTCATACCAATGAGCTTTTTATTATAAAGGTCAGTGTATATATATATATATATATATATATATATATATATATATATATATGGACATGTGGAAAATGGACTCGTCGATTCAAGTTCAATTCCTAGACGAAGCTATTGGCATTTCACATAGCGCTAATACCCTTGGGAAAGGTATGAATCCATATATTCTCCCTCCAGCTATGGGTTAAATAGTAGGGCAGACTGGGCCCTTCAGCCTTGGGTAGGTAAACCAGTCTAGGATAAGGGATAACTCTGAATTCAAAATTCCTGAGGTCAGTCGTTGATTGGGTTTGTGGCAACCTTGATGCCAATTCTTTCCTATCGACTGTGCCAAAAAGTGTGGATGGTCCAACACAAAGCCTTCACCACTATAAACAAATCACTGTGTGGGTGTTCATTGTACGAACCCTCTCATGCATCGAAATCGACGAGAGAGTCCATAATAATATATATATATATATATATATATATATATATATATATATATCGTTAAGGTAGTGTGGACATAGTGTCTGGTGCTATGCGTTCTTCAGCCAAATGCATTTGGTCTGTGAAGATCACATAGACTAGAATGTCACTATATCTATAAGTAAATAGGGCTCAATATTTTGGAATATACACACATTTCATACATATCCCACCTTTTCTCTCTCAGATCGTCTTCATCTAGGAATCCTCATACCACCTCAAGACCCAAGGTAAGGGTGTGGTGTGGTGTGGTGGTGGGGGGTTGAAGAGCAGGTTTTTCTGAACGATATATTGTCATTATTGAGTGCTAGTACAGATAATTTGGCAATCAAAAATGCGAGAGAGAGAGAGTGAGAGAGAGAGAGAGAGAGAGAGAGAGAGAGAGAGAATGTTGTAGGGATGGTGTAGGGGAAGATCAAGCCCCAAACCCTTGAGGCTCTGAGAGAGAGAGGAGAGAGATGAGAAAAGACAGGAATGTTGTATAACAACTTGCCTGTGTGTGTGTGTGTGGGGGGGGGGTGCGTACAGACAGAATAAAGTATGTGCACGAAGATGCAACTGCTCATGTGCATTGCAGTGTTCCTGCATCTTAGGTGCATTCCTGGGTGGGGGTGGAGAGGAATAAAAGAATGAAGGTAAGATGGATGGATGTTAGGATGAAAGATGATGATGGATTACTTAAAAAGAAAGTTATGCAGATTGCGATGTTGAAGGGGAGGGGAGGCAATAAAATATTCAAAAGATTTTCAGATTAATTTGAATGTTTTTCTATTGGCTCAAAGGTTAGAGCATCGGACTGAAGGTGGATATAGTTTAGGATTCAGTTTTAATATTCAAAAGATTTTCAGATTAATTTGAATGTTTTTCTATTGGCTCAAAGGTTAGAGCATCAAACTGAAGGTGGATATAGTTAGGATTCAGTTTTAATATGCAAAGATTTTCAGATTAATTTGAATGTTTTTCTATTGGCTCAAAGGTTAGAGCATCGGACTGAAGGTGGATATAGTTTAGGATTCAGTTTTAATATTCAAAGATTTTCAGATTAATTTGAATGTTTTTCTATTGGCTCAAAGGTTAGAGCATCAGACTGAAGGTGGATATAGTTTAGGATTCAGTTTCTTTGAAATCAGCTGCAATAAATTCAAAAACTAGCAAGGATGAAAAAAAGCCTTTTCTATTTATGGTTGGTTGGACTTTACGGCATGTCAACCCTTGTTGGGTTATTCTATGCTGAAGATGTTTCATTTTATTCATTCTTGATGGGTATTCAATTTATTTTAAACTCATGTTCTTTTCTATTTAACCTATAGATGGGACCCTAACAGATACTACCACTCCAGGTCAGAGTGGACATGGGAGTACACTCCCCAGAGTTCCAAAATTGGAACTTGACCATTAGATGAAGTTTAACGTCATACTCAGGTCTGGTAATGTACAAAGAGAATTTTGTTATATTAAACTTGATAAATAAAATCTATCCTAATTCAATAGTGAACTTGGAATGTTAATTGTCAATTTTTGATGACAGAACGTTTTATTTACTTGAGACCAACAAATATGTACACAAGATGTGTACAGTCATACCTTCTTGTCCTACATCATTAATTGGTAGTAAAAAAGTAGTGACATAACCCACATATTTTTTTTATGTAATCAGACATAATGCTTTAAAAATGCCTTAAAATGAGAACAAACAAAGTAAGTATAGTCTTATTATAATGGAGATTGTGTGTTTTTTTCTGTCTGTAACGAAACTATATTCCTACTCAAGTCACAATTCTCTTAGTTATTGACATCACATTCTCCATGATTTTATTTTTATCTAACCTTCAGTTATTAATAAAATTGTCTTACATTATTAATACTGTTAACTATGTCTACATACTGACAACATGCAATTATATTTTATATATACAACAAAAATAGCGGTTTACAGTGTGAATGGGAAGGCTAATTTGCATATTAATATTAAAAAAATCAAATTTAATAAATATGTGCTTAGTATTATTGATTTCTAACTGTTTAGTTTTTATTTTAATGAATATAAGCAGAAATCTGTTCAATGAATCTTAAATGAATCCATTAACAAGAGAAAATAACTGTCATTTTATTATGTACTTCCTCTTTTAACTAAATACTTAAATTAGAAAAAATAACAATGAAAGACGAGAGTGATGGAAGAGTAAGTTTCAGTTGTTCCATTTTTTATTATACTCCCTGTTTCAAATCTTTTATTATACCCCCCTCTGTTTCAAATCTTTTTATCTGTATTCTTATTTAGTTTCATTAGCCTTTCTAATTTAATACAATATTTTATTACATTAAAACTTAAATACTTGCACCCGGAGGGTGCATATATTTGCTAGTGTAAATAACATTCTTTTTATGTCATCATGTCACTCTAATAGCACAGATATCCATGACAATCTCTCGCCAATTCTTCCAAGTCATAGTTGTATCAGTGCTACTGTACGGCTGCACCACTTGGACCCTAACAAACCACCTAGAGAATAAGTTAGATGAGAGTTGCACAAGAATGCTGCGTGCGGCCCTAGATAAATCACAAAAAAAGCAGTTGTATGGCCACTTGCCCCTTATCACACAAACCATCCGAGTGAGACCAACAAGACAAGCTGGACAGTGTCATATCTTACTCATGCGGAGGGGTTGGTAAATATATATAGATGGGACCCTAACAGGTACTACCATTCTGAATCACAGTGGACCAGGGAGTAATGGTGATGAAGGGGTATTTCACATTCCACAGAGTTCCAAAATTGGAACTATCAGAGTTTAACGTCATACACAGGACATTAAGACCCTCAGCCATACTATGGAAACTTTGTCTCAATACTTTACAATTCAGCAAATACACAAATACAAATACCACTATACTGCTGATAATACTCAACACTTCACAGTTGAGCAAATACACATAATACTGCAATACAATACACAATTCATCAAATACACAATACCATTACTACTGCTAATAATACTCAATACTTCATAGTTCAGCAAATACACAATCATCATTATTACTGCTGATAATACTATTAATATTAACAATAAGAATGTCATCATTGATCATAATGATAATTTTCATAAATAATTCATTTTTGCTAATAACAGTTTTTCCGTCTAAGTATTGATTTCAAGGAAATATAATTCCTCAAAGAGCTAATTAAAATGGAATGGTCACTCAGAGATTTTTTTTTGTCTGGATTAGAAACAAAAGCAGAAACATTTGAGCAGTTTCTGTCTACCAAAAAAAACAACACATGTCAGTGCTTACATAATCACATCTTCGCCCCACACCCCCACCCCAACCCCAATTCCAGAATTAAGATTCCTTGCAAAATATTAACAAAGGAGAATTGTTATACATTTCTTAAATATCATTTAAAATGCTGCGTTGGTTAGACTTGTTACTAAGCAAAATCCTTATTCTCTCTTTACTGTTAAATTTGATTCATATTTTATATTTATTGCTTATTTATTTTTAATTTATTTATTATTCATTTTTGGTTCATTCATTCATTGTTATTTATTATTTATTTATGGCATTTCTTTTATTCATTGTTATTGTTTATTTGTTCATCATTCTAATTATTTGTTATTCCTCATTATTTATTTTAATTTATCCATCATTATTGTTATTCATTCATCATTATTCATCATTATCTATTATTTATTGTTATTCATTCATCATTATCTATTATTTATTGTTATTCATTCATCATTATCTATTATTTATTGTTATTCATTCATCATTATCTATTATTTATTGTTATTCATTCATCATTATTCATCATTATTTAATATCTATTGTTATTCATTCATCATTATATATTGTTATTTATTCATTGAAATTTATTTTTACAACTCATTCAGGTCACCATTTCTACAACAGCAAAGAAAAGTGACTAACAGAGATAATAATAATTTTACAGGTAAAATAACATTAAAAAAATAATGAAAGTTAAAACAATATGTCCAGGGTGACAAGACTTTCGGGCCACCCTATACATTTATATTTTTTTTTTATGTAGTTGTTTTTTTAAGGGTAAATTTATCATATTTTGCACACGGTTACCTATTAATTATTCTGAGGTTAGGGAATCACATTCAAAGTCCCCTCCCCATGACATTTTTTTAAGAGATAAAATAATTACATAATACAACCTGAGTTTTCTAGAAAATAATTTAATTTTTAAAGATCTTTTTTGTAGAGGTATGATAATTACATAACTTATATACTATATTAATAAAACAAATATAATGAAATTTAAGACAATATGTAGGGGGTGACAAGATTTTCGGACCACTCTGTATAATGTTCTAAATATATTATTAACCCCCAACTGACGCAAGTATGCCGACAAGAAAGAAGAGTTTGTTGAAAAATATTTGCATCAAACAAAAGCTCTTTTCATCAATCTGTCAGGGACTCAGTTATGTACCTATCTATCTAAGAACAAAATTATTTTTAGCTCAATTTTTATGAATTAGAATTTTTTTTTTTTTTTTTTTTTTTGCATTTTAGCAATTTTTCTTTTCTTTTTTAATAACCTCTGAAAATAAAACTGCAGAGAGAGTGAAAAGAAGAGCTCTTAGAGAATGAAGAGATTTTCTTTTTCTTTCTTTCTTTCTTTTCTTTCTTTTCATTCATTTGACTCAGATCTTAAAGAAGGTGTGGCTGCACTTATATGCAATATCGTCAATGCAGGATATCAGCAGAAAAAGAAGAAAAAAAAAAAAAAGAAAAAAAATACATTCCTCCACTCTCATTCACCCCTACCAAATATGGGCTTTTCCCTCAACATTTTTTTTCTTCTACTTCCTCCTCCTCCTCCACTTCATCCTAATTGTCAATACACAGGGAACAACACCCCACCCCACAACTTCCCTTGGACTGTGGCTAATCTTATACTACCTTACATCCACCAAACACTCTTCTCAGAACCCCCCCTAAATCCCCCCTCCCCTGGCTACAGACAAAACCCACAACTACTGTCATTATTGTAGTCTGAATACAATCCTCTATTTTTTGTAACATTTAGTCATATCTATGTTAACAATCAGACTTTTTCCTCCTTTAAAAAAAAAAAAAAAGTTTACTTTATTCTCACTCTCTTATCAACCGACAGTTATTTACAAATAAATCCTATTGAATTCTCAAATAAAAGACACACATATACTTACTTACACGTGGTGTAATGGTTATCAAGCTAGATTTGCAGACCATTGTTAGTGAATTTGATTCTCATTGGTGCCCATACTTCTAACCTTGTGCCACATTTAAGTTAAGCTTAGTAATTAACTATACCTATAGAGCAAGGGCTCCTCCCATTGTTAGTGAATTCGATTCTAATTGGGCGCCCCATATTTCTAGCCTTGTGCCACATCTATGAACCATATTACAATTAATGGGATCTCTATGCATTACATGCATGGGGAAAACAGTAACTGTATTTTATCCTAAATTGGTTTATTTTCAAGAGGCATAAATAAAACCCCTTTTCATTCTAGAACTTGTTGCTCGAATGTCAGTCATGCTTAAGTAGAATTTCAATGCTATTTCTATGTATATTTTAATTTTTTACATATCCTCAAATATAAACAATCTTCATAATTTTTGCACAAAAAGCAAGAACCGGTGATATTTAATGTCTATAAATAGAGGGCCGGGTTAGCTCAGTCGGTAAAGCATTTGGCTAGAAACCACAAGGTTCTTAGTTCGATACTGGCCCTCGCCAACTCAGCGTACGAGTAGCACAGGGATCTGTTCGGTAAAGTAAGGACCTGATGGTAGGTGTGGCACTCAGACGCAAAAATAATCTCCTTGTCTAGCGCTAGTGGAAAGGGGATAGACTCCCTTGCTGATTGGCTGATACCGACTTTACGCCACCCTGACTATATACTGTTATTGTTTTATTTTTGTAATTTCATTAGGACATACATACATAGATACACATCGAATGCCACTTGAGTCTGGATTAAAAACATTCACATCTAAAAACGGACCTAATTATCATTATGCTCTCATGATTTTTTATAAATCGAAATATTGTCAATATCAGCAATGAAAAAGGATATAAAAATATATTCATTTTAACAACAATGTGTGTTTTTCATACCCTTTTATTACAGTTTTAATATTTTTCTATATTTTGAGATATGTAGATATTTTCATTTCTTTTAATCTTAATTTCTTTTTTGATACCTTTTGATCCTTTTTTTTTTCATAAAATGTTTTGTAAATAAATCAATTTATTTAAATTTTAATAATTCTTACATCATTTTGCTTTTCTTTGATAAAATGTAAATATTTTTTATTTCAATTCTTTTTTTCCATACATTCCTTTCTATTTTTTTCTAAAAAGTTTTCTTAATAAATCATTTTATTTCACTTTTAATAATTCTCACATTTTTTTATACAGTCGGATTCATTTCCTTACTCTTAACTCACTCTTATATATGCATAGATTTTCACTATGAAAAAGATACAATGAATTCTAAGTAATAGAACCATATTTTGTGCTAAAATACAGTCAGTCAGTCATCCCTGACCCCCTCCCCCCCCAAGAATTTCTTTTGTCACACTTTCATATCTAATCAACAGGATGAATAAGTTTAAATGTATTTTGTTAAACCCATCCTACTCATAACATAAATAGTTTAGATTTGAATCATCTTTAAAAAGTAATTTTTACTTTCAAATTATTATCTTATGTATGGTTGGTCAAAGTAAAAGGAAAACTATGCTGATTGGTTGGATTTTACAGCATGTCAACCCTTATTGGGTTATCTTATGCTGAAGATGTTTTCTTTGATTCGTTCTTGATGGGCATTCAAAAGATTTTTTCAAAACTCAATTTTTTATTTTTTTTATTTTAAAATACGTGGGTTATTTAATGCCAGAGCTATCCTTGTAGAAGAACAGTAGTGGTACTATCTATACTATGGCTGGGCCCACTTCTTATTTAGGTTATGTAAACATTTTGGCAACTTGTAATTCTACACCATTCAGTGCCATTATAAACAACTGGTTTGTTTTACGGCATATCAACATCAGTGGGTCATGTAATGCCAACAAAGTTTTTAAATAAATTCATTCTTAATGGATACTAAATTTTTTTAAACACATTTTTCTATTTAAACCCATAGATGGGTAAACAACTGGAATCACACAGGTATTTTTAGCCTTTTTAGAATTTTGTGTTGAAATTATCCAACGAGGGGGTGGTGGTGGACAAACAAAAAAAAAACTGGATTCCAACTGCAACATATATTCACGACTGTCACTTGATGAGCAAAAACAGAATTAGAAATAACATGAAACTTTTTCAAAATATGAATCTATGAAAAAAACAAAAAAAAAACAAGGTTCAGTGGTGGAAATTAAATGGATGGATATACAGAATCTAACAATTATTTGCTGCTTGTAAAGAATAGCCCAACCATCTTCCTGACTTCATCACCAAACTCAACCCTCACTTTCTCTTCTATAAAAACAAATGTATGATGCACAAATGTTCAAATAAACGATTGAAGAAGTCTTATTCAATGCACGACTAAATATAACGCCTACATCTACTTGTTGGAGTCGTTCTTTTGTCCACATTTTCCCTCTATTCTTTTACCACATTCTGTCGGATTTACTCCAATCCCCCTACCCTCACACACAATACTATAATTCATAAACTGATTATTGCATAATCTTTTATAAAAAGAGTTGTGTATATGGTTTCCTCTAGTGTAATACCATCTTAAACTTATTTCCATCACTGGACCAATTGTAACACATAGCAAAAGTTAAATGATCAGAACGAAAAAAAAAAAAAAACGTATATATTACTGCAAATGGTGAAACACGTGCATTATGTACAATGCCTATTACTTTTTTTTTTTTTTGGGGGGGGGGGGTTGTAAATATTTTCCTGACCTTCCACCAGGCCGGATTGATACAAGGACTTTTTATCATGGGGAGCCATGCACAAACCGAAGCTCATGTAGTGGCCAGTGCAAAAAGTGTGTGATCTCTTTGGCTTTCCCCTTTTGGAGCCCCTCAGGCATTGGGCAATAAACCCGGAACTCGCCCCCTTTTTTTTTTCAAGGGGTCATGTGCTGCCTGGGGAAGGGGGACAGCTCCCAAGGATCACATGATTTATTTTATATCTTACTGGTCCAGAAGCTGAAGCTACTGGACACTGACTAAAAGAAAAAATTCAAAAAATGGGGGGGCGGAACGATTAATGACATTTCAGTTTATTTCAATGGGGAAAACTGATTGAGTTACAAGTGGAACAAATTAAACTCATAAGTAAGATACCTCTGTACTTATATACTATACCTTAGTTTCAAACTTTGCAAGTAACAGATACATTAATTTTAGAAAATGTTACATAAAAATAAAATAATATATATATATATATATATATATATATATATATATATATATATATGAAGTAGACAAACAATCTGTTTGAGATGGCGATAGCTGACAATTTTTGGGAGATTATGTGCTTAATTAAAGTCATACCTAATTTGAGAATTAATTAGTTATAATTAAATGAATTAGGTGTGCATATTGGTTTAAATGTAAGGTGAAAAACAAATCAAGAAAAAGTCAATCTCTGTATGTACATTTACGCCTTACATTTAAACCGATATGCATGCCTAATTCATTTAATTATAACTAATTAATTCTCAAATTAAGTATGGCTTTAATTAAGCACATAATCTCCCAAAAATATACATATATATAATTGAATTAAATTACCATGACCAGACAACTCGCCAAACACCATGTGTGACATCCAGAGCACTGGGCAGCTGTTTCAACCTCCTTAGGTCTCATCAGCAGTGTATACCACTATCTCCGCCTCTAGAGATTGAATCAGCGACCACAGAGTGAAGAGCGGAATCTCTACACCTGGGCTACCAGCCCATGCCACAAACAGAATGCCAAATAATGCACAGCTGATGAGACCTAAGGAGGACGAAACAGCTGTCCAGTGCTCCGGATGTCTGGTCATGGTAATTTAATTCAATTATCAATTATTAATGTAATTCCTCTATTTACAAGACATTATATATATATATATATATATATATATATATATACATACATACACACACACACACACATCATACATACACACAGGGTGTCTATAATGTCCTGCAACAAGTTTAGAATATAACAACAAAGATGACAGTCTTGTTGAAATGCAAAAAAATACATAAAAAATAAAACTGAGTTAAACTTTCAGAAGTTTTTTTAACTAAATGATTCTATCGTTTGTACAACATGAGTTATTAAGTTTTCAATTTTAAAATTGCTGCAAGACTCTTTATGAACATCCTGTATTTGATAGTTCAAAATTTGAACTACCAATTTATCATAAACAAAAACAGAAAGAAGTTAAATCATACAAATATTTTAGGAAGGTTAAAAAAAGAAAAGTCAATAAGGTTTTATTCTTTTTTAAAGACAAATTCAAAAAGGCACAAAAATTAATTCTGCAGCTCAGTGAACTTTTATCTTCAGTTCAACATAGAATCTAAGAATGAAGAAATAAGTTAAGGGTAAAAAAGATCGGTGCATATCGCGTCCTAGCCTCCTGCCCTAAAAAAAAAAAAAAAAACGCTAAGCGGTGCCTGTTGAAAATGCGACCTGTACTACTTATGAATAACGTATTGGTTGTTTGTATTTTCGAAACTGAGTTGTATTTATTTAAAAATTTGTGGCAATTGCTTTGAAAATACAAAAAAAAAAGAAGATATTTTAAGGGGGGGGGGGGGTATTTACATTTACTTGTTGATAAAAAAAACCTGGAGGTGGCTTACTTTTAATGCCTTCAAACCATTTAAAAAAAACTTATTTGTCGATAAAAACGCTTTCAAATCACAAAAAAATATGGGGTGGGGGGGGTAAAATATTTACATTTACTTTCCAAGAAAAGACTTGGGGGTGGGATGAAGGTAAAATATCGCTTTCATATCACATTAACTTTCGGAGGGAAAAAACGCCATAAAAACAGGTAGAGAGTTCATAAGTAGCATGGGTCGGATTTTCTGTAGTCACTGCTTAGCGTTTTTTTTAAGGGTAGGAGGCCAGGACATATTTATGCGATAAGCACGAAAAGATCAAATAGAAACAGAAAAAAAGGAAAAAAGAAAACAGAAAAAAGAATGAATAAGTATAAGAGAGAATAACGAACCTGAGATGGAAGTTCTGTACATTAACATTTTTGTAAGGTGCTGTCTTCCTCTGACACCAGAGCAGCAAACCTTCTTTAGCAGACATTTCTGAAAGACAAAAACAAAAAGACATGTAATTTAAACAATGTCATCACAGGAAAAGAATAGGAGAGGGTGAGGGAAAAAAAAAAAAAAAAAATCAAACGTATCTTTTATATTATCTAGATTATTATCCTCATCTTTATTGTTATATACACAACGTATCATTTAGGCACTAGGGCTTGACGTGACCAGCCGATTGATCAGAGGGGTCCTCTCCGAACGCCCATCTAGCCTAAGTAAGGGTCTAAGTGGAGTGTTGCAGGACATGAACAGCTCATTCACCAAGACTCCATCCTTAAGCAGCACAGGTCGGCACCCACACCCAACAGGTGGCACCATTTGGGGGAGTCTTACCCCTCTTCTGAAGTGCAGTCGGTGCATTCTAATGCCCCAGCCAACGGGGTGGAAAAGTTTAATAAAAGATTTATCAAGTCTATAATATTGGAAATTAGGTTTAAACAATAAGCACCATAATATGAAAGCTTTTAAATTAAATTGGAAAAAGAATAGCCAGATGGTTCCGGGTTCAATACCGGCCCTCGTCAACTCAGCATATGAGTAGCACAGGGATTTGTGCGGTAAAGTTAGGAGCTGATGGTAGGTGTGGTGCCCTGACTCAGACGCCAAAACAATCTCCTTGATCTAGCGCAAGTAAAAAAGGGGATAGACTCCCCCGCTGTCTGGCTGATACCAACTTAGGCTGCCCTTTACTTTTACTTATATATATGAGGTCAATATTTAGAGTAGAAACTAGTGTTAACATTATAAAAATAAAAAAAAGGTAAAGTCGTTGGGGAGGTCTAATGTGGATATCAGCCAGACAGTGAGCAAGTCTATCCCCTTTTCACTAGTGCTAGACCAAGGAGATTGTTTGTGTGTCTGAGATGGAGCGTCACAGCTACCATCAGCTTCTAACTTTACCGCACAATTCCCTGTGCTACTCATATGCTGAGTATTGAACCCGGAACCGTCTGGCTATTCTTTTTCCATTTTAATGTAAAAGCTTTCATATTTCTATGGTGCTTATTGTTAAACCTAATTTCCGATCCACCCTGTCGGTTGGGGCGTTAGGATGCTCGTAACTTACTGCACAGATCCCTGTGCTAGTCATGTGCCGAGTTGGTGAGGGCCAGTATCGAACCAGTAACCTTGTGGTTCCTAGGTGGACGCTCTACTGACTGAGCTAAAGGTGAGTTATAAAAATAAAGTGTTCTAGCAATACTAACAAACACTTTAACAATATGAAATGGGGAAAATAAAAAAGAAATTAAACGTTTTAAATTAAAGAAAGAGTGGAAAATCTTAGCCGAAAACAACACTTTAAAATCCATAGAAAATAAAATCAATAATCACAAATCTTGATGATATTTGGGGGAAGTATTTGTCAAAATCAATAAGGAAAACATTTTCTGAAAGGATTAAAATAAAAACAGATCCACACATCATCACAATTGTTATTTACAAAATAGAGAAGGGGGGGGGTACTTTGTTGCCCCCCGGGGAACAGGAAGTAGAACTTTATCTTTTGATTCAGTTCTTATGACTCTCAAAACCTGGAAATTTCAATATGGTAAACCAACAGAACTTGGAACTAGGTTTGGTTTAATGACAGATCAACCCTATGGGTTATTCAATGCCAAAGGTTAGCTTAGTCGGTAGAGCGTACGGATAGGAAACCACAAGGTTCCTAGTTCGATACCGGCCCTCGCGAACTCAGCGTATGAGTAGTACAGGGCTCTGTGCGGTAAAGTAAGGAGCTGATGGTAGGTGTAGAACTCCAACTCAGACGCAAAAACAATCTCCTTCGTCTAGCGCTAGTGAAAAGGGGATAGACTCCCTAGCTGATTGGCTGATACCAACAACTTTTTATGACACAATTGCCGATCAAATCATCATGCTTTGTTTTTTTTTTATATATATATATATATATATATTCATAGGGGTCGGGTTAGCTCAGTCGGTAGAGTTTTCGGCTAGAAACCACAAGGTTCCTAGTTCGATACCGGTCCTCGCCAACTCAGCGTTATGAGTAGCACAGGGATCTGTGCGGTAAAGTAAGGAGCTGATGGTAGGTGTGGCGCCCCACCTCAGATGCTAAAATAATCTCCTTGGTCTAGCGCTATTGAAAAGGGGATAGACTCCCTCACTAACTGGCTGATACCGACTTTAGGCCGCCCCGTCGTCGACTATATATATATATATATATATATATATATATATGATTAGTTGACTTGTTTGAACATATCTTCTTTTTTTGTAAATTTCAGAAAAATAATCAACTCACATTACAAAGGTTAAAAAAAAAAAAAAAACTTATCTTCCTGTAAAAGGGTTAAAGTCTCATGCTGTTTTTGCTATCTAATGATCTTCAGGGATCTAAAAATGACCCTAGAGTTTGACCTTGAAGTAACTACAAGGGTAATCCCAAAGTCAAGGTCTCCAAAATGTTTAAAAATCAGAGTTTGTTTTTTGTTTATTGATTTTAACGGCATATCAACCTTCCTGAGGTTATGTCGTGCCTAACGGTTAGGAAGTGATACATATCATGTATTTATATTTATACTTTTTAGTAATTGGTTTTAACAATGTGTTAGCATTATTGGGAATTATGTTGTATGGTATTGATTTGTTTCATGTCTATATTCTATGGTATAATTTTATTTCCCCAAAAAAGAGAGAATATCCTCCATCTTGACATTTTCAAACAGATCTTTCATATTGTTTGCTTTAAAATAACGGTTTCTGATGTGAGCAAAAAATCTGCATTCCATGATTAAGTGTTTAACTGTCAAAGGTGTTTGACATGTTTCACATTGTGGTTGTTGTTCTTGTTTGAGCATATTGGAGGGCATTAGTCTTGTATGACCAATGCGTAATCGGGACACAATGACTTGTTCCTTTCTAGACTTCCTTAAAGTCGGTCTCCAGCCTCCCAAAGTGGGTTTGATTAGGAAGAGTTTATTGTGGATGTTGTTATTCCAGTGTTGTTGCCATTTTGTATGAAGGAATCTATCAATTTTAGGTTTCATTTTTAGAAATCAGAGAAACATTGTTTTATAGCCAATGATGTTTACATCATCTTAAAGTTTTAACATGTATTTTTTTTCTACAAAAATGCAATTTCGGTTGATGCATTTTTCTAGGCACTGTGTCAGTTTTTGTATACCCATGTCATACCAGCTCACCACCATGTTGATGAAGAAGCATTGAACCTTGTTTGAACATCTTGTGGTTGCTTTTGACATCCATGCAGGACTCGCCATACACTTCCATTAATTGGCGATTAATATCAAGTTTAATGCCTTTTGTGTTCTAAAACCAAATAATTTCACTAACTTCACATTTGGAGGTAATGTCAATCAAGAGCTCGATCAGAAACGATTGTTAAGCCAAGACTGAATGTGGATGCAGGTGCATGCACAACTAATACAACAGTGTTGCCAATAACTGCATAAACAGTTTTCCCCATCTTCAGCACTTTGGAGATCTTAATTTTGGGATAACCCTTGTATATTAAAAGTTATTGAGGTTATCCTGTTCAGAAGTCCAGAGCCCCATTCTTATAAGGATTTATCAATAAATGGCTAAAAATGGACATTTCAGTTAAAGTTACCTGTTATTTCCCTCAAATCAAAGACTTCTATATATGTTTAAAGGCTACCTTTTGGGGTGGATTAGGAAAAGGAATGACTTCTGGCTGGGTGGAATGAGGTGGTATAAGACATTAAGAGTTAATAAATAAATTAGGCTCTGGGAGCTTCCATTTTGCCATGATCAAGGGGCAAGCATACACACAACTAATACAACAGTGTTGCCAATAACTGCATGGACAGTTTCCCTGCATCCCCAGCACTTTGGAGATCTTAATTTTGGGATAACCCTTGTATAATAAAGATTACTGAGGTTAAATCAATATCCTTTAAAAAATTAAAAAATTAGGCTCAGGGAGCTTCCATTTTGCCATGATCAAGGTTTGGTTTGGTTGGGTGGGTTGTACGGCATTCCAACCCCTTGGGTTATTTTATGCTGAATACTTCTATTAGTTATTATGTATAGGGTTTTTTTTATTGCAATCAACTTTTCTGTTGAGAATTTTAACATCAAGAGAGTGAGTGGGTGATTTTTGTAGGTCTATGAACTTACATCCTTGATAAGAGGCCGGTTCTTTTCAAAAAGTTTAATATCCTCTTGGGATCTACTTTTCCAAATAGTTTGTCATGCTGTCAACATTGTAGAACTTTCTTTGAGTGTGGGAGAGGTGTGTGCACTCAATCAGAATATGTTTTATTGTGTATCGGTTTCCACATGAACATTTAGGTGGAGGTTCTTCTTTTAAAATTAAGGAGTGGGTTAATCTAGTGTGGTCAATGCATAGCCGGGTGATAGTGGTTTCTTCTCTTCTGGTATTATTAGGATCAGGTGTCCTTTCTTTTAAGTTGGGCTGTAGTTTGTAGAGTTTGTTGTGGGGCACACACACACACAGATGTTAGTATAGTAGTATAGAAAAAGATTGTACTTACCTTCTACTGTAATGTCTTGAATGGCAAATCTCAAGATAATGGTCCAGATCATACCGAGTGTCATTTTCACATTGCCATCGACAATTTCTGAAGAAGAAAAACAATATGCAAAGAAATCAGTTTAACTCAAACATTCAGATAAAAAGAAAAAAGACATTATATATATATATATATATATATATATTAATGTTTAAAAATTTATCAGTTTATATTATAAATATATAAATAAATGAGCATTAAAATCTTCAGTTTTAAAAACTTACAAAATATAAAAATTGACCCAGTTTAATGGTTAGCCTCCTGGAATGAACATTATGAATAAGCACATTTGTGAATATTAGTAGGAAAACCATAATTCTTTACTCTGGTTGGTTGGTTGGTTGGTTGGTTGGTTAGATTTTACGGCATGTCAATCCTTGTTGGGTTATTTTATGCTGAAGACGTTTTTGTTTTATTCATTTTTGATGGGTATTCAAATTTTTTTAGAACTCAATTTTATTTCCCCCTCCCTCCAAAAAACAACATTTTTTAAAAACATTTTTCGTAATCCTTTACCCAAAGAGTAGGATTGCCTCATCAGTGATGTTACTGGGATCATAAGTTTCGGGTCTTCCAATATCATACTCTTTCTCCCCAGTGACCCTATATAAAGCACAATTCCAGCAGGTGATCCTGTAGCAAAAGTCCACCAACACAAAAAAAAACGCAACTGCCACTGATCATTTAAGCTATAAGTGACCAATGAGAAACAATGTAAGTCACTTCCATTTCAGTTGTGACAAAATAAAAAGGGAACAACTGATTGCTCATCTTACTATCCTTCCAAAAATTAAACAAAAGAGGAAAAAAAATTATTTTGGTTTGGTTTGTTTTATGGCATATCAACGTCAGCAGGTCATTTAATGCTGACAAAGTTTTGAAATAAACACATCTTTTTATTTAACGCATAAATGGGACCCCAACAGGTACTACCACTCCGGGTCAGAGTGGACCAGAGAGCAATGCTGATAAAGGGGCGCTCTCCATTCTCCAAAACTGGAATCTCACCATCAGATAGAGTTTAATGTCATCCCCAGGACATGAAGACCTTCAGCCACCGCCTTCTAGCACCCATATAAAAAGGGTTGGGGTTGCCATAAGAGCAATAGGGTTGGAACAATCATATAGGTGCTAGGGCTTGACATGACCAGCCGATTGATTGGAGGGGGCCTCTCCAACCAAATTAATTTTGTCTCCATCATTCACGTTATAAACATGGTAAGAGAAACCTGAAATTTTGGTAAACAGGCCAGGTAATAATTGGGTAATTTTTTTTTTTTAATTATATTTCTCCATTTCATTGGACGCTTCTCTCAGACTGGATGCCAGGTTTGGTTTGTTTTGTTTTTTGCGGCATATCAACCTCAGTGGGTCATTTAATGCCGAAAAAGTTTTGAAATAAATCAATTCTTAATGCATAATACAATTTTGTTTATAAACTCATGTGTTTCTATTTAACCCATAGATGGGACCCTAACAGGTACTACCACTCCGGGTCAGAGTGGACCAAGGAGCAATGGTGATGAAGGGGTGCTCCACATTCCCCAAACCTCCAGAACTGGAACCTCACCATCAGATAGAGTTTAACGTCATTCCCAGGACATGTAGACCTGCAGCCACCGCCTTCTAGCACCCATATGATAAAAAGGGGTTGGGGCTTGCCATAAGGACAATAGGGTTGGATGCCAGGGGCCAGCAGACTCTTTGCACTCTGCAGGGGCAACTGGTTAGGTGGAGAAGGATGAGGAATCTGGCTTACTAAACTATCAATTATGGCCTTCCACTGACTACAAGTTAAAAGACCAATTAAAATCATGCATTTCCACTTTAGAACCTGATATTCTGTTTTCTAAAAAAAAAAAAAAAAAGAAAAAAAAAAAAAAAAGTTATTAAAAGGTTACCAAAGTTTTTAATTTATTTTAAGTAGTGTTTACAAGCAGGATGTGACACAAGGTCAATCTAGAAGTGGAGTTTTACTGGTGTGAATTCAGAGTTTTCTTTCTCATAGACCAGTTGCCGTACCAGAATTAAACAGCCCAGTCTGCCCTACTATTTATCCGTAGCTGGAGGGAAAATAGGGTTGGTTGATGGATTTTATGCCATGTCAACCCTTGTTGGGTTATTTTATGCCAAAGACTTTTTTAAATTTTTTTTATTCTTGATGGGTATTGAAATCCTTTTCTTTTCTTTTTTTCAACTCAACTTTTTTTAAAAACACATTTCTTATTTTAACTCACACATAGATGGGAATGTAGTAGATACTACCACTCCAGGAAAATAGGGGAAATCACACCTGTTCCAAGGATATTAACACTGTGAAATGCAAACAGCCTCGTGCAGGATTTGAACTCGGGTCTCTATGCCCATTTCCTACGACGATAACCATTAGATCACAAGTGCCTTTTAAGTAGTGTATATTAATTAAATTTGGACTAAGTTATTATGTCAGTTTAAACTTCATGGAGTGTAGCCTTATTAGATGAGGTCTTTAAACATGAAAAGGTTACCCCTCGCCCTCCAACTCGAAGTTAGAAATATATATACATACATACACACACATATATATATATATATATATATATATATATATACATATACACACACACACACAAAACAAGTCTGAAGGTTTCTGTGAACTGAACCTTTGAAATGAGTGTCAAATAAAATATGAAAATCTAGGAGTGGAGAACCCACTCGAATAAAAAGTTTGTATTTTGTATTCATAGTCAGATAAAACTTATTTACTTCCGAAAATAAATTAAATCTATGGAAACACAGCAAGGCAATAATTGTACACTTTCTCTCCCCAAATTCACTGACCTAAGATTTAAATACATATGCAGTGATGCCGATAGCTTTTTGATTTAGCACGTCCCGGGATGCAAATATTTGTTTTGAATGAGTCACCGGGAAAATTTATGGGTTCCAACTAAAGTTCCTTAATAGATTGTAGGGGTTTTATTTATGATCTGGAGAAACAACTAAAGCCATCTAACTCCTACATTGTAACTTAACCTGTGTAATTCATTTCTATAATAATAAAAACTAAAAAAAAAAAAAAAAACTATTGAAATGTATCTACAGTTAGCTTGAAATGGTGAGGGAAGAAAAAAGAAAAACACTGGGACGAATGGATATATGATTTTACCGAGTCCTTTTAGATTTTTGTACATCAGGAATGCATGACTTGTACCTATCAGTATCTCTGTATATGTACATATATCTCCACCCCCATTAACCCTAATAATTGGATGGGAAACTGAATAACCCAATTTGCACCTGAATGAATTTCTCTCCAAGCAAAGGGATTTCCCCAAATCAAGTGTTATCAACATAATTAAACAAACTCAACAACAACAGAAAGAAGTGTTTTGTTATGTGTGTTTTGTTTTTCTTCTTTTAGGTGATAAAAGAATGGGTTTAAGTCTGTTGCTTTATGAACTTTTCTTAAGGTTTAGTGTTTCCATTATTGTGGTGAAGGGACATTTATAAGTGTCTTTTAAGCCATGAATTTAGGGTGAAGAGGGAAGAGTACATTCCACATCCACTCATTATCATTGTCACACCACCTGTGGCTTATCATGTCCCTTTTTTTTTTTGAAAGAGGCAGATATCTCCAACCACTCCGTTTGCATTAGTGAGGAGATGAGAAAGAGGAAAGCTAGCTATCTAGTGTTAGGGAAAAGCTGTGTGCTTTTTGAAATCATTTGCTATCAGCACGTGTTTTTGTGTGTATGTTTAGGGGACTTAAATAGGACAGAGTTTACAGTCTATAATTTTTGGAAGAGGTAAATACTAAATAGTTCAATCCACCAAGCCCTGGGTCAATTTAGACTTACACACAAGGGATAGTCACAAAATAAATACAAAGAATTTATATAGACCAACAAATTGAGGTGGGGAGCTTGAAAACCTTTTTTTTTTTAATGACATCCTCTAGTATAACTCAGTCGGTAGAGTGTCTGGCTAGGAACCTCGAGGTTCCTGGTTCGATTCCATCCCTCCCCAACTCAGCGTATGAGTAGCACATGGATATGGATGGTAAAGTGAGGAGTTGATGGTAGGTGTGGCGCTTCACCTCAGATACCAAAACAATCTCCTTGGTCTAGTGCTAGTGATAGACTCTCTCGCTGTCTAGCTGATACCGACTTTAGGCCACCCTGATGACTTTACTTACTCATGACAAAGAATAAATGACAATGTTAGCTTTTATTTAATACTAGAAGTATTTCTATTTTAATAAATAGTTTGGTTTGTCAGATTTTACAGCATGTGAACCCTGGTTGGGTTATTTTATGCTGAAGATGTTTTGATCGTAGCATGCTTGATGGGTATTCAATTTTTTTAAACTCATTTTTTTTTTTTTTAAACTAATATTTTTTCTATTCAAACTATAGATGGGACCCTAACAGGTACTACCACTCCAAGGGTATTAGTCTAAAGGTTTTAGTAATAGCGTGACTGGAGTTTGAACTCGTTTACTACGATTTTATAGTCCAGCACTTTAGCCACTATTCCACAGAGACCCCTCAACTGTCATAGTAAGGTTGACACCATAGATTCCCATGACTCTCTCTAACCACCCGTCCCTAGTGGTCAATAGGTCACTCTGCACACTTTACTTTTACTAACTGAATAATCTGGAAAAAATTTTTTCTAATAAACTCAAGTCTATTTTAATAACAATTTTTCTTTATAGAAATTGTGTTTTGATACTTCGGACTGTTGTCCTCATCTTTATTGTGATATGTACAAACAATGTTTAGGTCACTGTATCCTCAAGCCTTGTTCAGGTGGGCTTTTTTTTTTTTTTTTTTTAATTACCTTAAAATAAGTCATCAATCAGACGATAACCTTGAATTCAAACCTGGTTTCAGAGCTAAATTAAATTTAAGGTGATTGTCTGATTACTTATTTTAAGGTATTAAAAAAAAAAAAAAAACACACCTAAATAAAGGCCAAGATTACAGTGGCCTGAACATTGTGTTTATACATACCACAATAAAAATGAGGACAACAGTCCGAAATATAAAAATTATTCATATCAGGCCTGATCTCATAAATATAGCAATCATGTTATATTACCAGTATCTTAAATCTTGAATAAACTGAAAAACATTCAGCAATTTCTGTTTCTGTAAGATCATATGAACAAGTATAGATTCCAATTACTCACTCTCTTACCCCCCCCCCATTCCTATCGGACATCGCTCCCTGCATGTCCTCAACACGGCATCCAGTGTCTACACAGAGTGATCAATTTAAGTTTTTGCTGGTTGGCCAACACTTGTGTGTCAGTGTGTAGGGGTCCACAGGAGAACATCACTTATCAGAAATACAACGAAACAATCAAATTTCTATCACAATTGAAAGCAAACATCTGCTGATCTATTTTAAGTGACTAATGGGATTAAAGGAGATTAGCTAGATTAGTACTAAATCCCAAGTAGCCTTTTCTTTAAATTATAATAAACCATTACAGAGGTAACTAACTGCCTCACACATAAAAGCTGACTAAGTACAACAAATTGGTTACAAGTTCAAATAGTTCTTTTTAAGTACAAAACCTTTTTTTTTCCTTTCTTTTTTTTGTTGTTATCAATGTAATCAACATACATTATAGGATGCAAGTTTAATTAGAGCAACACTCCCTGTACTAAAGCTCAACAGACAATTCAAATTGATTAATTATCTACTTATAAACACCTCACTTTTGTACATCCCCCACATTAATTATTTTATCTCTTCTCCCCGTGTCTGCATCTGTTAAGGGAGATTTATTTTTGTTTTGTTTTAAACGTTTATTAAAATCATTTATAAAACCATTTCACAATAATTTAAGCTTTTTTTTTATTTTATTTTTTTACTTTAAGTTTTAAATGAATTAAATTTTTAATGGCCATCAACATTTCAATAATAAAACTGCTAGAGTGTAACATAAAAGTTGGCACTCAAGTGTGGTGTACACCCCCCCTCGTCTATCTTAAAATGGTTTGGTTTGTTTTATGGCATATGAACCTCAGTGGGTCATTTAATGCTGAAAAGAAAATAACATATTCCAATCATCATTTCTC
>CM042167.1:2970772-3103272 GCA_023376005.1 Doryteuthis pealeii
AAAAGGGTTTTCTCTACCACGGTTTTGGTGTTACTGTTTTATCAACTGGTTGGTTGGTTGGTTTGTTCTTTCGTTTAACGATATATAAACCCTTTTAGTGTCATTTAATGCCAAATCAAATCATTTTGATAAACAGAGGACTCTGGTTGCTTATAGTACCTGCTGTTGCTTAAGTGGTCACAACAGGTATCTGGGAGTCCACTGAAACTATATTATATAGATTATAACCTTGTTTTAAGCATACACCAGGTATTTTATTATATAATATATTCCAAACCATAAGGGCCCCATGTACAATGAGATAAACAAAGGACACAGGTTGCTTGCAGTACCAGCAGTTGCTTAAGTAGTCACCCAATTAAGTATTGAATAGGCTCATTGCTGCTTAACTTTGGTGATCTAGCGGGAACCGGTGTTTACAACTTGGTTTGGTTTGGTTTGTTTTACGGCATATCAACCTCAGTGGGTCATTTAATGCAAAGTTTTGAAATAAATTCAGTTTTAATGGATACTCAATTTTCTTTATTAAAACATTTTTCTATTTAACCCATAGATTGGACCCTAACAGGTACTACCACTCCAGGTCAGAGTGAACCTGAGAGCAATGGTGATAAAGGGGTGCTCCACATTCCTCAAACCTCCAGAACTGGAACCTCACCATCAGATAGAGTTAAACATTATTCCCAGGACATGTAGACCCTCAGCCACCACCTTCTAGCACCCATATGATAAAAAGAGGTTTTGAGCTTGATTTTATCATTCCCAGGACATGTAGACCCTCAGCCACCACCTTCTAGCACCCATATGATAAAAAGAGGTTTTGAGCTTGATTTTATCATAGTATTATCAACTGGTAAAGGTAAACACCTGTAAAGGAGTGGTTTACCCATCTCTAGTGAAAGAAACAATTAAGAGTAACAACCTTGAGGTATGACCTTAAAAAAAAAAAAAATTTACCAAAGAAAAAAAAAAAGAAAAGGTTTCCAATAAACTGCATGGACATTTTGTCTGGTATAGCAAGTCACTGTGACATTCCCAAGAAACATGAGGAATTAACATAAGAGTTTTTTTTCGCCCCACCTGTTTCTTTCAACAATAACATTTGCCAAATATTTCTTTCAAGTTAGACACTTGTTATTCTTCTGCTGAGTTAATATTGGAACAACATCTAAGACTTTCCAGCTCATAAACTGGATACATATGCACATCTGCTCTATGTGTGTAAATACATGTATACAAGGTTATCTATCCGCAGTATATAAATGGATACAAAGTTATCTACCTGCATTATATAAATGGATACAAAGTTATCTACCCGCAGTATATAGACGTATACAAAGTTATCTACCCGCAGTATATAGACGTATACAAGGTTATCTACCCGCAGTATATAGACGTATACAAGGTTATCTACCCGCAGTATATAGCAGTATATAGACGTATACAAGTTATCTACCCGCAGTATATAGACGTATACAAGGTTATCTACCCGCAGTATATAGACGTATACCCACTGTATATAAACGGATACAAGGTTATCTACCCACTGTATATAAATGGATACAAAGTTATCTAACCAGAGTATATAAATATATACAAAGTTATCTACCCACTGTATATAGACGTATACAAATGTATACAAGGTTCTCTACTTACTGTATACAAATGTATACAAGTTATCTACCCACTGCATACAAATGTATACAAGGTTATCTACCCACTGCATACAAATGTATACAAGGTTATCTACCCACAAGGTTATCTACCACTGCATGTATACAAGGTTATCTACCCACTGCATACAAATGTATACAAGGTTATCTACCCATACTGCATACAAATGTATACAAGGTTCTACCCACTGCATACAAATGTATACAAGGTTATCTACCACTGCATACAAATGTATACAAGGTTATCTACCCACTGCATACAAATGTATACAAGGTTATCTACCCACTGCATACAAATGTATACAAGGTTATCTACCCACTGCATACAAATGTATACAAGGTTATCTACCCACTGCATACAAATGTATACAAGTTATCTACCCACTGCATACAAATGTATACAAGTTATCTACCCACTGCATACAAATGTATACAAGGTTATCTACCCACTGCATACAAATGTATACAAGGTTATCTACCCACTGCATACAAATGTATACAAGGTTATCTACCCACTGCATACAAATGTATACAAGGTTATCTACCCACTGCATACAATGTATACAAGGTTATCTACCACTGCATACAAATGTATACAAGGTTATCTACCCACTGCATACAAATGTATACAAGGTTATCTACCACTGCATACAAATGTATACAAGGTTATCTACCCACTGCATACAAATGTATACAAGGTTATCTACCCTGTATACAAGGTTATCTACCCACTGCATACAAATGTATACAAGGTTATCTGTATATTATCTACCCACTGTATATAAACTGTATAATTTAAAAATAAGCATTAAAACCTCAATTTTCTAAGGGAAATCTTGGTGCAAGGTCATAAAAGCCAAGGTCACAGTTCCTTGTAAAGACTGAACTCGCAACCAATAGTTTAGAAGATCACCATCTCAATCCATGCTCAACAACAGGTTGACTTTGGAGGTGCATATTGTAATGGTTATCATCATAGAAAATGGATATGGTGAGAGGAGTTCAAATCCTAGACTAGGCTACTTGCATTTCACATAGCTCTAATACCCTTGGTAAAGGTATACATCCACCTAGTCTCCCTCTAGGAATGGGTAGGGCAGATAGGGCTTTTTAAGCTTGGCTAGGCAGTCAGTTTAGAAGGAAAACTCTGAATTCAAACCTGTTAAACTTCAATTAAGAAATTGACTTTGTGGGTTACATTCTACTCGTGCAGAGAGTTTGGTATGTATACAGTAGGTAATTCAGCACAATTCCAGCCTTGAACATTAATCAATAAAGAATAAACTCACTAACAATTGCCTGTGAGACTAGCTGAGTATAAACTGGTCTACAGCATATAGAAGATTTACATGTACCTGAATATACATTCATGGGGGGGGATGTGAAAGAACATCATATATATATATAATATGCAATATATAATGAATAGTGAATGAAAAAATGAGAAAAGTATTTGCATGTAAAGGTGCTCAATGCTAATAAAGCAGAGCAGATTTATAAAGATTTTATATATATATATATATATATATATATATATATATATATATGGAGGCACGTTGGCTAGTGGTTAGAGTCGTGGAAAATGGACTCGTCGATTCGAGTTCAATTCCTAGACAAAGCTGCTGGCATTTCATATAGCGCTAATACCCTTGGGAAAGGTATGAATCCATATATTCTCCCTCCAGCTATGGGTTAAATAGTAGGGCAGACTGGGCTCTTTAACCTTGGGTAGGTAACCAGTCTAGGAGAAGGATAACTGAATTCAAAATTCCTGAGGTCAGTCGTTGATTGGGTTCGTGGCATTCCTTGATGCACCAATTCTTTCCTATCGACTGTGCCAAAAAGTGTGGAATGGTCCTACACAAGCCTTCACCACTATAAACAAATCACTGTGTTGGTTGTTCACTGGATGAACACTCATGCGTCGAAAATCAACGAGAGTCCTTTTTTTTTCTTTTCAATATATATATATATATATATACACACATATACATGAGTAAGACAGAAAGAAAAGTAAGAGTGTTATCTATGCCAATATGTCTGCTATGAGAACTAAAAGTTTGGAACAGTACACACACAAGATTTACATTTACCTGGATATACATTCATGGGGAATGGTGGATTGCAAAAGAATATATATATATATATATATATATATATATACACACACACACACACACACACACACAACACACACACACACACCTGAGTAAGACAGAAAGAGAAGTAAGAGCTTGTGTGACAATATGTCTGCTATGAAAACTAAAATGTTGGAACTGTACAAATAATGCTTGTGGCTGGATGCAATTAAGAACATAGCCAATGAAGATGCAGTTAAATTGAATAAGAATTCTGTTGCCATGACAAAATAGAAGACTCACAAATTTAATGGCTGAAGGAAGAGACAGAGCAAAAGAGAGACACACACAAAAAAGAAAAGAAATTCTAGCATACAATTATCTGATGACAATCACAAGTACAGGATTCTTTCCTATGGCCTATCATGTAGATCTTTTGCTATTACAAGTTGAGAAAGCTCAGGAAAAAAGAAGACCTGTTAGAGTTATGACAGTAGGATTTAGCAAACAAGGATAAATGGTAAAGCTTACATCAAACCATTCTACCCAAGAACTTTAAACAAAAAAGGGATTTGGGTTTCTTGGATTTTTGAAATTTGAAATCTTTTAAATAAGGTTGAAAGGTGGGTTTCATTTTTGGATTTGAAATCTTTTATAAGGCTCAAAGGTGGGTTTCATTTTTGATTTGAAAATCTTTTAAATAAGGCTCAAAGTTGGGTTTCATTTTTGGATTTGAAATCTTTTAAATAAGGCTCAAAGGTGGGTTTGATTTTTGGATTTGAAATCTTTTAAATAAGGCTGAAAGTTGGGTTTGATTTTTGGATTTGAAATCTTTTAAATAAGGCTCAAATGTGAGTTTGGTTGTTGTTTTACGGGATATTGACCCTAGCTCTTGGTCAAATCAGATAGTCTAGTTAATAATCTAGCTATAAAATAAGATTTTAAAATAAAAATTTCATTGTTAACCTAGGGCCAGATTTTTGGTTGTTTTATTTTATGACATGTCAACCTCTTTTTGGCCATTTAATGCTGAATCAAGTCATTTTGATAAACAAAGGACTCAGGTTGCTTACAGTACCCGCTGTTGCTTAAGTGGTTACCGATTAACTAATGAACTAAGAGTGGCCTATTGTCAATATCAGTTAGACAGGTAGGGAGTCTATCCCCTTTTCACAAAGGCTAAACCAGAGAGATTGTCTTGACTTCTGAGGTGGAGTGCCACACCTACTGTCAGCTCCCTACTTAACTGCACAGATCCAAGTTGTGCTAGTGATGCGCTGATTTGGCAAGGGCCTGTATCGAACCTGGAATCTTGTGGTTCCTAGGCAGGTGCTCTATCGACTCAGCTAAACCATATGATAATATCAATTCTAATATATATGATAATATAATTGTATGTTTCATTTCCAGCAGCTTATTTCATGTAATTGTAGTTGATTGATTAGGGGTTATATTTTGGTAAGGGGTAATAAGATTTTTCGATCACCCTGTACATGTTAGTGTGGGTGAGTTTAAATAATAACAAGATTAGGTCTTAGGTTTGTTTTGTTTTATGGTATATCAACCTCAGTGGGCCATTTAATGCCGATAAAGTTTTGAAATAAATTCAGTCTTAATGGATACACAATATTTTTTTTTATAAATACATTTTTCTGTTTAACCCATAGATGGGACCCTAACACTCCGGGTCAGAGTGGATCAGAGAGCAATGGTGATGAAGGGGTACTCCACATTCTCCAGACCTCCAAAAATGGAACCTCTCCATCAGATAGAGTTTAACGTCATTCCCAGGACATGTAGACCCTCAGCCACCGCCTTCTAGCACCCATATGATGAAAAGGGTTGGGGCTTGCCATAAGGGCAATAGGGTTGGGGCAATCATATAGGTGCTGGGGCTTGACGTGACCGGCCAATTGATCGGAGGGTCCCCTCTCCGACTGCCCGTCTAGCCAAGTGGAGTGTTGCAGGTCATGGACTGCTCATCCACCAAGACTCCGTTCTTAAGCATTATGGGTTGCCACCCATGGCCAACAGGTGGCCCCATTTGAAAAAAGGCAAAGAGGATTGCATGTCTGCATCCATCTTCAAAAGGATTTTATCTTTTTTATTTGATTGGTTGGTTGATTTTAACGGCATATCAACCCGTCTGGGGTAATGTCATGCCTAACGGTTAGGAAGTAATATATGTTGTGTATCTATATTTACACTTTTGTAGTAGTTGTTTTTAACAATGTGTTAGCATCATTGGAGATCATATTGTACGGTATTGATTAGGTTCACATTTATATTCTATGGTATAATTTTATTTCCTTCAAAAAAAAAAAAAGGACAGAATGTCTTCTGATATGAGCAAAAACCCTGCATTCTATGGATAGGTGTTTGACATGTTTCACACTGTGGTTGTTGTTCTTGTTGGAGTATATAGGAGTGTGTTAGTCTTGTGTGATCAATGCGTAATCGAGACACAATTATTTTTTATTTGAACTAATGTTCTTGTCAGTCACAAAAGTAATAATGACAACTGGGGAGTCAGTGAAAAACCAGACCCCCCCCCCAAAGATATTAGTGTAACTCCCACTACAAATAAGAGAGAGTGAACAATTGTACATTATTTCCTTCCTCTTCTCATAATCACAGACAGAAAAGTATTTATTTCACTTGTTTGCAAGTTAACACATTTTAATCACAAAAACAACAGTAAATAATATGACATTAAAAAAATCAACTATAGAATAGATAACTGTATTTTAACTTATACTTAAAGGCCACCAAAAGATGGTTGTTAAGTCAAGTCTAAAGTCTGCTACTTATGTGCTGAGTTGGCGAGGACCGGTATTGAACTAGGAACCTTGTGGTTCCCAGAATAGAATTAAAAATTCAATATTAGAGATGCTGATAGGTACATGTCCCGCATCCCTGATGCATAAAAATCAAAAAAGGATGCAGTAAAATCATATCCATGCATCCCAGCGTTTTTCATTTTTCTTCCCGCACCATTTTAAGCTAACTGTAAATATATTTCAATAGTTTCTTAGAAATGAATTACACAGAATAGGTTACAAGGTAGGAGTTAGAGGGCTTTAGTTGAGACCCATAAATTTTCCCGTGGACTCATTCAAAGCAAATATGGGTGTTCCAGGATGCACTAAATCAAAAAGCTATCAGCATCACTGCAACATATTTAAAATAGATTTTTACTAAGTGGATGGTTTACTTTCAAGCAAAGTTTAGAAAGCAGTAATATTAATTTTCTTTTAAATCTATCTTTCTTTTTTTTTAAAGGATGTGTGAGTGTGAGAGAGAGAGAGAGAGAGAGAGAGAGAGAGAGAGTGAGAGAGAGTGTGAGAGAGAGTGAGTGAGAGAGTGAGTGAGAGAGAGTGTGAGAGAGAGTGAGTGAGAGAGAGTGAGAGAGAGAGTGAGAGAGAGAGAGAGAGAGTGTGAGAGAGAGAGTGTGTGTGAGAGAGAGAGTGTGAGAGAGAGAGTGAGAGAGAGAGTGAGAGTGAGAGAGAGAGTGAGAGAGAGTGTGAGTGTGAGAGAGTGAGAGAGAGAGTGTGAGAGAGAGTGAGAGAGAGAGAGTGAGAGAGAGTGAGAGAGAGAGAGTGTGTGAGAGAGAGAGAGAGTGTGTGTGAGAGAGAGAGAGTGAGCGAGAGAGCGTGAGTGAGTGAGTGAGAGAGAGAGTGAGTGTGAGAGAGAGAGTGTGAGTGTGAGAGAGAGTGTGAGTGTGAGAGAGAGAGTGTGAGTGTGAGAGAGAGTGTGTGAGTGTGAGAGAGAGTGTGTGAGTGTGAGAGAGAGAGTGTGAGAGAGAGAGTGCGAGAGAGTGTGTGAGAGTGAGCGAATGAGTGTGTGAGTGAATGTATGCATACTAATAAAGCCAAGGTTTGATTGGTTGAATGATCCTTGTGGGTGGCCAGGCAGTTGGATACTTAGGGCTGAATATTAGTCTATGAAGGTAACTTGATTTGATGGTGAACATAGGCTAGGTTTGGCACACCTCCAAGGATCCTAGGCTAATTTAAAGTTAAAAACGGCTATTGCTGACAAAATGGAATGCGGTAATGAATTTATGATGAGTTGTGGAAGAGTAGGAGATATCAAATCCAGAACCTTGTGTTTCCAAGGTGGATGCTCTACCGACTGAGCTAAGCCAACTCTAATGTTTTCTCAAATGTTTCATTCTTTGAGCTATGCTTTTGTGCCATGACAACAAACCTCACCTACCCATCACCAAACCTATACTTCATGACTTCTAGACTAATACTTTTAACCACCAAGTTACTCCCCACCCCCCACCACCGTGCCTTGATGACAACTACAACATTGTGATTTGATGCATGAAGTAGTCACAGTGGCAATTAAGATAGAAGGAAAGGAATTCGATAATAAGGGTCATTTCTACTAATTTTTATGTTTGTTTGTTTGTGTGTGTGCGTATAAAAGTGAACCTCGCTAGCATCATAATTGATGGTATACATTCTGGAAGTAGGCAAATAGATGCACACACTCACAGTCACCACACCCATACTCTCCACCTCTTATGGAGGTGCGTGGTCTGTTACAGCCATAAGAAACTCGTCGACCAGAGTTCAATTCCTGGATGAAGCTGCTTGCATTTCACATAGCGCTAATACCCTTGGGAAAGGTATGATTCCAATTCTCCTTCCAGCTATGGGTAAATAGCAGGGTAGACTGGGCTCTTTAACCATGGCTAGGTCTAGAAGAAAAACTCTGAATTCCAACCTGTCAAACTTTGCTTAAGAAATTGACCTTGTGTCACATCCTGCTCTTGTGGAGGGGTATGTCTGTGTATGGTTATATATTGATCTGCGTATCTGCGTATATATGGATATATACGTGCTTATGTATTGTTTTGTCTGTATATATATTAAACGTTTTATCTATTAACAATTTTCTTATTTTCTAAACATTAATATCCATATGAAATACATCATATCAATCTTAACATTTCTTCACGGCCTATTCATGTTCTACATGCGTCATCTTATGATCTTTATTTTCTGTTTTTTTTACATGCAATGATCACGTCATCAGCTTTCGTATATAAACGAACATATAAAAAATGATGGTAAATAACATTATATTCACACATTCACCATACACTTAACATTTTTCATCCTTACAAAATTTCTTTTGCATTGTCCTGATGATGGTTTATCATAAACCGAAATACTTAAGTATAGACATATAAAATTTTTCCTTTGATCATAACATCCTGTGTCTGTTATATTTTTGATAATATTTTCTTCACATATTGTCGGATTAATTTCCTCATCGTATTTCTACAGATAACAATATAGATGAGGACAATAGTCCAAATAATCCAAATGGAACAGTTTGTTTAAATTTTTTTTTAAAAATTAAAAAAAAGATGAAGTTTTTTTTTTCCATTTTGTATGTGTATGTGTAAAAGTGAACCTGGCTAGCATTATAATTGATGGTAGACATTCTGGGAGTAGGCAAATGGAAGCATACACAGACAGTCTGAACACCATACTCTCTACCCCCTTCTTCTCTAATCATTGCTCCTGGCATGAGTACCTCTTAGGGTAGAGAGGTCACCAAGAGGAAAAAAGATTAAATATGGTCTGCTGAATAAGATATTATCACCAAAGACAGATTTTTCATTTCGAGAAAGATAACTGAACTGTCAAGCAACACACACACACACACACACACACACACATATACATACCAACCCCTCTGCACGAGCAGGATGTGACACAAGGTCAATTTCTTAAGCGGAGTTCAACAGGTTTGAATTCAGACTTTTCCTTCTCCTATACCAGTTGCCTAACCAAGGTTAAAGAGCCCAGTCTGCCCTACTATTTAAAACCATAGCTGATGGGGGAGTAGGATTCATACCATTCCCAAGGATATCAGCGCTAAGTGAAATGTAATTACCACGTCCAGGATTTGAACTCGGCGCGACGAGTCCATTTCCCATGACTTTAACCATTAGACCACGCACTTCCTTGTCAAGCAACATATAAGCTCTATAATAATAAAAGTAAATGTATATTGGTTTGTCTTAATTTTTGAGATGAGGCTGGAATACAGCACTCTTCTAGTCATATTTGTTGTACAGTAGCTAGCACCCCTCCAGCACTCTACCTGATGGCCTGACTTATAGCCTTAAATAGCCTACAATTAAGAACTTCAAGAGTTGATTTATAAGCTGATTAATATCCAGACTGATCTTACTTTGTTGGGCTATACCGCATTTGAACCTCCGGACCATATTACCTTAAGGCACCCCTTTTCGATTTTGTGTCATTAGGCCATTTTTTTTCATTTACACAGTCAATACCTGGTTGTTTGTTAGGGGTTAGCGTTAGGGATTGTAACCCTAACCCCTAAAAAACAACCGGATATTGACGGTGTAATGAAAAAAAAATGACCTAATGACACGAAATTGAAAAGGGGTGCCTTAAGGTAATATGGTCTGACCCTCCTCTATTTTTTGTAAGTTGTCTTGTTAATTGTTTTGTAACTTATTGTTCTGTGTGTTTTTTTTTTGTATGCATCCGTTAGTACCGGATATTGTTGCTGAATAAATATACCAAGCACTCAATCAGATGCAGGTTCGTGTCATAACCAGGACACCCCATTTTTAGCGGGGGCGGGGTCCTTTTCCCTCTGTAGGAGATACAGTCAGCGTATTCTAAGTTACAGGGCAGAATAAAGTTTGATAACTCTAAATCAAAGCAATTTGCTGTCTATAAAGAGTAGATAAATAAACTCTTCAAATATTACACAGATGTTGTTTCAAAGGAGTCAATGTTGAAGGAAAAAAAATGTCCTCTTATAAAATAAACATTTCTTAAGCCAGCTCTATTTTGAAATAGTCACTAAGAAGAGATTGTTATTCAATAAACAAATTCTCTGTTATTCCCAAACATTAAAAAAAAGAAGGGCAATATTTCTTCTCACTACTGTAGATTGTCAATTGAATAAAGCAGGAAAAAGTTGAAACTTTTAGGATTCAAAAGAGAACATTGCAGCACCAACAATTGTTCTATTGAAAATTTTGGTTGGTTGGATTTTACAGCATGTCAACCCTTGTTGGGTTATTTTATGATGAAGATATTTTGTTTTATTCATTCTTGATGGGAACTCAATCTTTTTTTAAAACTCATTTTTCTATTTGAATGTTCTTTACTAACTATAATTTTATTGTGAAATAAGATTTTATTACTATATATTTTTTGTTTAATGTTTGCATTAAACATCTAACATTTATTTATTTTTTTAACAGATTTAACAGATATATGAATTTAAATAATTTACAAATTTAATCTTAACATGGTGAGAAATAAAACCAGGCTCAAGTCATAATGTAGAGCATGTGTCAAGTGACAATGATGAAATAATTATTTTAGTTAGCTACCTTAATTCTAATTTATATTAAGGAGTTGGAGTCGGAATTATAGGAATATTAGGAGTCGGAGTCGGACCATATAACTTCCGACTCTGCAACCGTGTTTAAAATACAGTGGAACTTCAGTTCTTGAATGACTCTGAAGTCAAATAATCCAGAGTTCAAACAAAAAATTTGAGTAAAAAAAAAAAAAAAAAAAAAAATGGCCTTAGTTGCCAAACAAATTTTTGGACTTCGAACACACAAGTCGAGCCAATGAAAACAGAAGTTGTATAAATGACTGTCAAGACAAACCGAAGATGGATGAACAGCTGGTCATATCTACTCAGTTAGCATCAGTCACTATTTTGAACAAGTATCTGATATTGCTTTTGTACAAATTCTTAACTTTGTGTTTATTCTCTATCTTATGGCTATTTTAACCCTTATTCATGGATTCTAAAAAAGGCAGCAGTGATACTACCAGAAAAGGAAAGGGGCTATATTACCTTAAGGCACCCTTTTCGTTCATTTGGTCATTTTTTTTCATTTACACCGTCAATATCCGGTTGTTGTTAGGGTTAGGGTTAAAACCCTAACAAACAACTGGATATTGACGGTGTAAATGAAAAAAATGACCTAATGACACAAAATCGAAAAGGGGTGCCTTAAGTAATATGGTCCAAGGAAAGTTGTGAGGTCTGATGGTCAAGAACACAAAAATCCACTTTACACTATTTCTTATAGGAAATATTCTTTTAGTTCTTGAACACAATTTTGGAATGAATTATGTTCGAGAACTGAGGTTCCACTGTATTAATTAAGAGAGAAGAGCTAAGTAATAGTTTGTTGCTTTCAGAATAAAAAGAATCATAAAACAATCATTTAACTCTTAACATCCTATACTGCCTCATTCTACCCAGCAAGAAGTCACATTTGTTTTCCTAACCCTCCCCAAACGATAGCCTTTGTTTAAATGTAATATTAAACGTATTTAGCTGTCTTTGTTTTATGGGAAATAACAGGTAACTTGAAATGAAAAGGCCATTTTTAGCCATTTATTGATAAATCCATATAGTAATGGGGGGCCCTGGACTTAGAAAATTCTCAACAGTACGTTAAGAGTTAATAATAGAAATAAAAAAAAAAAAAAACACAATAATTCTACTTCAGTTGTTCTAAGACTACATTAATAGTTTTAGATTATACACACCTCTGGTTTGTCTGGAACCATCAAATAGATATTACAATATGTAAGTAATATATTTGAGCTACCTAGGTCTACCCCCCCCTCGCTATTTTGACCTACTTGAGAGGCTGGGACTTTTAGCCTCCATCAGAAAATGTTAACTAATGAAACAAGAGATGGTAAATATGAAGTATTTCCTCATTTTCTTTATCTTCCCCTTTTTTTTTTCTTATCGCAAATACACGACCTATCCACAGCGAGAGGGACATCACAAGCTGGTTGGTTAATAGATATCGAAAGATATTGTAGCAGAATCTTTTTTTTCTTTTTTTTTTCCTTTCTTGTTATATAATAGCCGAGTGTGTGCATGTCTGTGTGAAAGTGCTAGGGTAACAAAGTGATTGTTCACTCAAGCCAGACAATGCAAGCTTTATGATAGACTTACTAGACTTGTTATTAAAATGATTCAGAAAGTGCCAGAAACCATCAGCAGCATTTCTATTCCAACCAGAAATATAAACGAAGAAGATAAATCTAGAAAGAAAAAAAAAAATTCCTAAAAGGGGCTGTAGAATTTAAGAATAAGCCAGAATGTCAAGAATAAATAACTGTAATGATGTCTACAGAGATGCTGATAGGTACACAACCTGCATCCCAGTGTTTTTCTTTTTTCGTCCCTCACCATTTCAAGCTAACTGTAAATACGTTTCAATAGTTTCTTAGAAATGAATTACACAGGATAGATTACAAGGTAGGAGTTAGACAGCTTTAGTTGAGACCCATGAATTTTCCCGGGGACACATTCAAAGCAAATCCGTGTGTCCCAGGATATATAAAGTAAAGTTGGCGGAGTGGCCTATTGTAGGTATCACCAGTACAGCAAGGGAGTAAAATTGTATCTATGGACCTTTTCACTAGCACTAGACCAGGGAGATTGTTTTTTTTCTGGGGTGGAGCGCCACACCTACCGTCAGCTCCTCACTTTACTGACCATTATATATTATAAGATATATTATATATATATATATATGTGTGTGTGTGTGTGTGTGTGTGTGTGTGTGTATGTATAGGGGATGAGGAGATTCATATCTTTCTCCAGGGGTATTAGTCTGGAGGTGGATGTAATAGCACAACTGGAATTCAAACTCACTTACAACAATGTCGTAGTCCAGCACTTTAGCCACTATGCCATGAGGACTCCTCTGAATGATATAGGGTCAGTGACATTATCTAAGTCCCTCATGGAACTAGTAAGGTCAATGACATTTGATGACAAGAATCAGTGAAATAACAATTGGCAAGCTGACAATTTTAAGTGACCAATGAAATGATTAGTCTGTTACCAAATGAGGTGAATGTACCTTAAAGTAGAAACAACTTACTAGTTAGGGGGCAAAAACAGGGTTATGCGAAAAAGACTCAAGGGTTATTTACTAGTTGAGTAACATGATATTACAGGGTGACCCAGAAAAAACAGAACCCAATTATTTATTTTACCATTAACTCTTAACATCCTATACCACCTCATTCCACCTGGCCAGAAGTCACATTCATTTTCCTAATCTACCCCAAATGATAACCTTTGTTTAAATGTAATATTAAACAATTTAGAAGTCTTTGATTTAAGGGAAATAACAGGTAACTTTAAATGAAAAGGCCATTTTTGATAAATGTTTATAGGAATTGGGTTCTGGACTTAGAAAACTTTCAACAGGATGTTAAGAGTTAAACCAACTCTAAACCCCCCCCCCCTAGTTGAGTAACATAATATTACAGGGTGACCCAGAAAAAACAGAACCCACAAGTTTTGTAATAATACTGTTAATTTTAATTTTTTTTTTTTTTTTGAAGTTTAAGTCCAACAAGGATTAGGGTTAGGGTTGGGGTTTAAGGTTAGTTTAATGGGAAAATAAATAATTTGGGTTCTGTTTTTTCTGGGTCACTCATGTTACTCAACTAGGAAATAACCGACTAAAGATAAACATTAACTGAATATTAAGACAAATGACCTCTGATAAATTCAGATGAGGAAAAGGTGAATGACCAAAGAGAAAATATAACAACAAATGACCTCTGATAAATTCAGATGAGGAAAAGGTGAATGACCAAAGAGAAATATAACAATCACATTAATTATGCAGAGACAATAGAAGTCATTGTAAGGTTTAAGAGAGAAACCTTTGTTATCCTCACAGTTTTAGGAAAGAAATGAAATTCCAAGATGGAGAATAGGGGAAGTTATCAGGAAAAGGGTTGGTTAAATCGCACTTAACGTATGTCACCCCGCTGAAAGAAAAGAAAAAAGAAAATACCAAAAATCAGGGAATTAACTGAATTTAATGAAATTTTCAGTGTTGGTACATTAATGAATAAAAGATATAATGCACCATTTTATTTCATTTAAAAACTTTTACATTTTTTCAGGTCAGTTAACTTTATAACCACGTATCTTTGAGAATCTGTGTTACACATCAAAGATACGTGGTTCAAAGTTGACTGACCTGAAAAAATGTAAAAGTTTAAAAATAAAATAACTGATGCATTATATCTTTTATTCATTAATATATCAATACTGAAAATTTCATTAAATTCGGTTAATTCCCTGATTTTTGGTATATCTTTCTTTCTGCGGAGTGACATATGATGGTGGAATTTAGTTTCATTAAGTTTGATTTAACCAATAAACCTTTGTTATCCTCAACAGTTTTAGGAAAGAATCTAAATTCCAAGATGGAGAATAGGGGAAGTTATCAGGAAAAGGGGTTTTATTCTGTGACAGCACTTTACAATAACATTCCAGAGGATAGAAACAGAATATACTTCACTTTTTTTTTTTTTTTTAAACAAAAGTTAAAAAAGACAAAAGAAAATTGTTTAATTTGTCTATCTAAAAAAGAGAAAATTATTTGCCTCATGACAAGCCTCGAAATACCAAAATACCAACGTTTTGATTGGGCATTTGGCACAGGAAACCAATAGGAAGAAGAAGACTGCTGGTATTTTTCAGGGTCAACGGAGCAGGAAATACTATTCTTCTTTGTCTTCTTTGTTTTTTTTTTTGTTCTTTTTAAAGCTAAACTATTACTAAAAAGATGGCACAGTACCAAGTGCATGTATTAAGAAAAATGTTATATACTTAAAGAATGTGTCATTCATTCATTATTCATTTAGAATCTGCAGACTGAAAAGAAACTTTTTTTTTCTCAACTTTGTAAAGAGTCCAATGAAACTGGTTGGTTGGATTTTATGGCATGTCAACCTGTCTAGCATTAGTTAATGCCAAAGACGTTTTTGTTTTATTCAATCTTGTATATTCAATCTTTTTATTTATTTTAAAGACATTTTTTAAAAACTCATTACTTCATCTATTTAATGGGACCCTAACAGGTACTACCACTCTGGACCAAAGTGAACCTGGCAGTAATGGTGATGAAGGGTACTCCACACTCTCCAGTGCTCCATAATACGAACTTCACCATTAGATGCAATTTAATGTCATACCCAATCACTAAGACCCTCAACCACTACCTTCTAGTACACATGACAAAAAGGGTTTGGGGTTTGCCATAAGAGCAATAGGGTTAGGACTATTATATAGAAGCTATGGTTTGATGTGACCAGCCAATGGATCTCGGAAAATCAGACAAGTTTTATTTTTTTTATGTGTGTGAAAAGCAATAATGATACAATCTTTTACACTTATTTACCATTAGCAGTGATAAAAAATAAAAAGGTAAAGTTAAAAGAAATTCTATCAACATAATCATCAGTGTTAAATAGAATAACAAATAATAATAGTTCTTCTAAGTATAAAAAGATTTGTAGTGACCCTGATGTATCAGAAAATGACTGACAGACACAAATTACTAAAATTATATATATATATATATATATATATATATATATATATAAAAGCAATCTACAGACGCACGTTTCGGGGTTTACCCTCATCAGTGCAGCTAAACTTATTTTTCAGCAGCTACCTCTGGTCGGGTTCGAGACCCGAACAAACTTTCGCTCGTCAAGTCTCTTACCGGTGGGTCCACAAGCAGCTGCCAAGAATAGAAGGCAGAATAATCGCTATATTTCCTAAACTGGAAATAAACTCACCAGAGGTCTCTAACTTATGTAAACAAGTGAGACTAGATATTTACCAACCCCTCCACATGAGCAGGATGTGAAACAAGGTCAATTTCCTAAGTGGAGTTCAACAGGTTTGAATTCAGAGTTTTCCTTCCCCTAGACTGGTTGCCTAACCAAGGTTAAAGAGATCAGTCTACCCTACTATTTACCCATAGCTGGAGAGAGAGTAGGATTCATACTTTTCCCAAGGGTATTAGCGCTAAGTGAAATGCAATTACCATATCATGGATTTGAACTCGGGGCGACGAGTCCATTTCCCATAATTTTAACAATTACACCACATGCTTCCAATATATATATATATGTGTGTGTGTGTGTGTGTGTGTGAATTTTGGATAGCAAAGACATGAAGTCAAGGGCACTTGGTAACTGACAGTTTCTCGCCTATATATAGAAAGTGTATTCTAACTTGAATCACAAGGTGAAAATTACGGAAAAGAAAAGAGCAGTAAAGATGAATGAATGAATAATTAAGACAGGAAAAGAAAAAAAAAAAAAAAAAAAAAAAGAATCTGACATGTTGGATTGACAAGGAAGAGCCAAAAACAATTAAGAATACAAAATGAGAAAAGATGTTAATTTCAAATGTAAAAGAGAAAAACAAAAACAAAGAAAAATATGAGAATGAGAAAGAGGTCAGATAGCAGAGCTAAGCATAAAGTTATATATATATATATATGTGTGTGTGTGTGTGTGTGTGTGTGTGTGTGTGTATATATATATATATAAATTGAACATTTTTTATGGGTATATTTATATATACCCTGACCGCAGTGCTTTGAACTTGCGATCCACTGTATCATTGGTAACACTTCCACTTCCCGCCCCCTGCCTCACACCTTTTGACATCCACCCTGTCTTCTCCCTCCATCTTTTATATATATATATATATATATATATATATATATATATATCCGCTTCAGTCTCAAAATAAAATTATGATGAAGCTTATTAATACACTGAAAAATATAAATTGAATGAAGTTGTTTGTGTTATATCCACTTTTATTCCTCAACTTTTAATTATATTTTGTCGGATTTTACCCAATCTGTTCACTAGATCTTGTTTTTTGAGCAAAAATAATGAAGATCTGATCTATATTCGTGAAGATAATTAAAAAATAAAATTTAAGTAGTAAGAGCATAGAATTTTTTTATCTAATATTTTAAATAGGAGATATTAATTTTTCTTTTCAGAGTGTCTGTGCACTTTTTTTTTTATAGGGATTTTAATGGGGCATCCTGCAAGGATCGAACTCATGATTCAGTGATAATGGATCTGCGAGATTAGCTTTTTTTTTCTTTTCTTTATCCCCTCTACCTAGGAGACGCCGGGTAGCCGCTTCTAGTTGTTAATAAAGTTAAATCTGGTTGGACTTTGTTTATAAAAACATATCAGAAATTAATGCGTTTCTTTCAAATCTTCTCATGAGAATCCAAAATAAAATTCATCTTGTTTTGAGAACTTGCTCGTAAAATTAAGAAAATAAAATAAAATAAAAAATAAAATAAACAAAAAATAAAACTCCCAAACCGCCCACTCACTATGTTAAAAGCATGAACAACGTCACCCTATCTGTTTCTGATCTATTTCAGGTTCTGCTTTATATTTATACAGGGATCTGGAGTTATCTTTAGGCAGAACCCCGCCTCCCACTAAAGTTTCTTTTTTTGGCTTACTATAAAAAGGGAAAAGGTTTGACAAGGAGACACTTGTCAACAATCCCATTTAAACTTAAAAAAAAAAAAAAAAAAGAAATAAAGTAAACAAAAAACAAAAAAAAAAAAAAAGAAAAGAAAAAAGAGCAATAAACAAACGAGGGACACAAAAGATTCCCACTCCAACAAAAAATCAGCAGTGTCAGATTTTAGGTAGAATATAAAAAAAAAAAATAAATAAAATAAAATAAGATTTAAAAAAAAAAAAAAAAAAAAAAAAAATGGCAGCCCAATGTTTCCCAGGCTTTGGAAATTCGGCCTGTAACTCTTTCCCAGTCTCACAGACAAAAATTTATTTTGAGAAAAATGTTGCTGTTGTTAACTAACCAGCTAGCCAACTCCCCCCGACCTGTGGTCCGAATGATCTAATCTGATTGTCTGGTGGTCAAAAATTGTTGGCACCTTTCGTCCAAGTGTCCAAAAAATGAATAAATAAATAAAAAATAAATTATTAAAAAAATTGTCTGTGTAAGTGGCTGTGCAGGCCAATCCCTGAGTGACAGTCTTTGGTGCACTGACTGCACACAAACTGGTGCTTTCTGGAGCTGCTGGTTTCTCTCCCTCGTTCTGGCTCTCTTTGCTGTGGAGGCTACTCTCCTCTCCGCCTGACTCCTCTTTGTTCCTTATTCAAAATTAAGGCACCAGGCCACTCGATTTTCTGCATCTACCTCTCATGTGTTTGTGTCAATGTGGTTAAGAATAGTGAGGTAATATGAGTCACTCCCAAGTTTAATTATTTGTTAAAATAAAAAACGTTTTTCTCGTTCAGAGAATTCACTTAGCTAGTCTCACAGATCTATTACTACTGAATAGTGAGTTCGATCCTAGCTGGATGCCCCTTACTTGTGACCTTGTGTCAAATCCTACCCGTGGGATAATTTTTCTTCCCAGAGATTGCACTTAGCTTGAACATCTTTATCACAAACAGTGACCAATGGTTTGGTTTCTTTGTTTAATGGCATATCAACCCTCAAGGGTTATTTAAGGCCAAAGCAATCCTTGTAGAAAAACAGTACTATTTAACCCATAGCTAGGAAGATGAAGGGCTTCCTACCTTTCCCAAGGGTATTAGTTCAAAAGTGAATGTAATAGTGATACTAGAGTTCAAACTCATTTACTATGATGTCATAGTTCAACACGTTAGCTATTACGTTATGGGGGACTGCCCTGAAATATATTTGGTTGATAAAGAACATTTTCGGAGTTGATGTAAAGAATGAATTGGTTTGGTTTGGTTTGGTTTCTTTATTTAATGTCATATCAACCTTTGAAGGTTATTTAATGCAAAAGCCATTTTCAAATATGGCATGCACAACATACTTGTCCAGCACAACCTGAGATGGGTTGGCCACTTAAACAGACTTAGGGATGACACATTGCCAAAACAGATTCTGTACTCTCAACTGAGAGAGGGATCATGTGGAATTGGTAGATCAAAGCTCAAGTACAAAGACATCAAGAGAAACCTGGAGGACTTTAACATATCCACAAGCAGTTGGCAAGATGCAACCAGAGACCGAATCTATTGGAGGAAACGGATTCACGTGGTGCCATCATCGGATACAATGGACAGCAAGTAATAATAATGCAAAAGCCATCCTTGTAGAAGAACAGTAATGGTATTATCTAACCCATTGCTGGGCCCATTTATGGTGGTATTTTTTAAGGTTAAAATGTTGTCTTGTTTGAGTTTTGTTTAACAGCATATCAACCTCTGTGGGTCATTTAATGCCAAAAAGGTTATTTTGGATTTTAATCTTTAAAGTAGTGGTTCTATGGAGATAATTGGTTATGTTCTGTTATATTTTGTTGAAAAGGTTGCTTTTTTTTATAAAATTTAAAATGTTTTCAGGGTTTGTATTCTTAAAGATGTCTTTCAGGTTTCTTGCTTGATAGTAATTTGCGCGGATATGTTTAAGTCTGTTACAATTTAGAAGGATACGCTTGGTTGTATGTTGTACTTTGCATGTTGGGCACACTGGGGCATCCTCTCCTTTTAACAGGTATGAATGGGTAATGTGGGTGTGCCCAATACGCAATCTGGCGAGTATTACTTCTTCTCTTCTAATACTTTTGTGGCCTGTCAGCCACTCTCTGTTGTTTTGTATGTCAGAATATATGGTATGACTAATAGTTGCACAAATACCCTTGGGAAAGGTATGCATCCAACTATTCTCCCTAAATAGTGGAGCAGACAGGGCTCTTTAGCATTAAAGGTATGGCAAGCTTAACATCTGAGTACTTTATGAAATTCCCCCCCAGGAATAATCATATTTTAAGGAGTAGCAGTAAACAGAGGCAAAACATCAAACAAAATATTTTTTGTGAGGACATATTTATCTCTCTTTAGCATCAAAGAGAAACAATATGCTTTGATCTGTCAGTTAAGTAATTTCTCCAAACTGGGAATAGAATGGCTATGCACTAAAAAAACAGAGGCAGTGAGTGACAGATTTTTTTTTTTTTTTCAGGGTTACTAAAAATAAATCAAGTCCCGCAAAAGATCACACAGTACAGATTTTTTAGTTTCAAACCTAATTGCAGAGTTAATAATACTTGACATCAACGATGTTATTTCTATGAATTTTTGAGATGATGCTTTATAATTAGTATTATTAGGATTATTCGGACTATTGTCCTCATCTTTATTGTTAATTACACTATTTCTCTGAATTTTTGAGATGAGACTTGATAATTAATATTATTAGGATTATTCGGACTATTGTCCTCATCTTTATTGTTAACTACACTATTTCTCTGAATCTTTGAGATGATGCTTGATAATTAGTATTATTAGGATTATTCGGACTATTGTCCTCATCTTTATTGTTATCTACACTATTTCTCTGATTTTTTGAAATGAGATTTGTATTATTTGTATTTTTGGACTATTGTCCTCATCTTTATTGTTAACTACACTATTTCTCTGAATTTTTGAGATGATGCTTGATAATTAGGATCATTCGGACTATTGTCCTCATCTTTATTGTTAACTACACTATTTCTCTGAATTTTTGAGGTGAGGCTTGATAATTAGTATTATTAGGATTATTCGGAGTATTGTCCTCACCTTTATTGTTAACTACACTATTTCTCTAAATTTTTGAGATGAGGATTGATAATTAGTATTAATTTTATTGTTATCTGTATAACATTTCGGTGGATGTGCCCTCCTGCCTTCTTCATGTATTTCTTGTCGGACTTGGGAACCTTCTTGTTGTAATCAACAAAGATGTGCACAAAGAAAAACATAACTTACAAGTTAATAGTTTTTTGTGGGTACAATATTTGAGAATTTTTATCATAAGCAGATTCATCCTTAACAAGAATTCTTTGTTTTCATCTAAGTCTCATCAGAGGATTACCACAATAATAACTACGATAGAGGATGCAAGAAAGTCATAATGAGGGGGAGGGGTAAAAAAAATTATTGCTATTACCTAGGATCAGGTAGCTATCATAAGTGGATTCATCCTTAACAATTCTTTGTTTTCACCAGAGTCAGAATGGTTTCATAAAAAAATATCTCAGTGCAATTTACAGAGCGCGGTAAAAAAAATGGGGGGGATTTTTTTCTCGGTTAAACCACCAATCTCTAATATATAGATTATTACCAAAATAGCCAACCTGAAAAATGCTTTGTTTCTTTCAATCAACAGAGTTTTATATACATAAAAGATTTTAATGCTCATTTTTAATAAACAAAATTATTAAAAAAAAAAAATTAAAAAAACAAGCAAATTAAATTGTGATTAAAATCCAAAGTTTCACTTTTGCTCTTTACAGAAGAATAAGCTAAAATATATTTCAACAAATGATATGACTGATTTTACAGTTTACAAAGAGCAAGGGAAACTCACCTACCTTCAGCACCGATAGAAACCAGCCTCACACCTTTACTGGCGATGTAATCTAAGGCTTTATTCACATTGGCTATTTTGTGAAATCGCATTTTGCCTCTGTCAGGTTTGGGGAGCTGTTCACCGGATATGACCTCCAAGAGAAGCATTAGTTTTAATCCATTGCGAAAATCTTCTTCTATGTCTTCGATCTGCGTTCCAGCCTTCCTCAGATGGGAGTTGCACCAAGCAGTGAAAGTCTGGAAAAGAACAAGTTGAAAATCGGATTAATAATTGGATGGATAGGTGTAAAAAGAAAAAATTTTTTAAATAAAAAATAAAAATAGAATAAAAATAAAAAACCATGTGAGCAATCATTTTTCTATATTACAGTCTATTAAGACCAGATTATAAACAGGTTTTGTTTATCTGATCTCATGAACAGAACAGGACAGGACCAAAGAAAGTAGATATAAAGAAACCATTACCGGTTATTTCCAATAAGTCTAACATAATCAAAGGGGAACCACTCTTGACTGATAAATTATTTATTTATTTTCCCATTAAACTACCCTTAACCCGTCTTCTTTTTTCCTAGTAGATCAATAATAAATAAATAAATTTATCAGTCAAGAGTGGTTCCCCTTTGATCATGTTAGTTTTATAGGAAATAACCCCATTACCTTTTCAATGAGATACTCAGTGATGTTGAGGGCTTTTTGGTTAGTGTATACTGGGATACACACATTTGCTTTGAATGAGTCCCAAGGAAAATTTATGGGGTCCAACTAAAGTTTCTAAATAGATTGTAAGGTTTTTTTTTAATGATCTGGGAAAACAACTAACAGTCTAACTCCTACCTTGTAACCTACTGTAATCTTGAAATGGTGAGGGAAGAAAAAAAAAAAACTCTGGGATGCATAGATACGATTTTATTGCATCCTTTTAGATTTTTGTGGGTCAGGGACACAGGACACGTACCTATCAGCATCTCTGGATACTTAAAAATTTTCAGTATGACAAATTAAGGATATAAAAAAACTGGAGACATTAATTTCAGTCTTTGTATTTACCCAACCCCTGCGACACAAGGTCAATTTTTGAGCAGAGTACAGTTGGTTTGAATTCAGAGTTTTCCTTCTCCTAAACTGGTTGCTTTACCAAGTCTTTACCAGTCTGCCCTACTATTTACCTATAGGGAGAGAATAGATGGGTTCATGCCTTTCAATGGAATTAGCATGAAAGTGAAGCATTGATAGTTTTATCCAGGATTTTACAGAAACTAAGCAATTCCTATGCTTTATTCTAAGGGGCTGGTTTAGCTGGGTTTGATACTGGTCCTCGCCAACTCAACATATGAGTAGCACAGATTGGGTAATCTAATCCAAGTGGTAAAATGGGGAATAAATGGTAGGAAACTCCACCTTAGCACCAAAAAACAAAAAAAAAAACTTCCTGGTGTATGCTCGGGAAAAGGGGATAGACTCCTGTCTGGCTGATATCGACAAAAGATCACTTTGCCAAATTTACTTTTACTTTACTTATGCTTTATATGTATAAGTAAGTCGTCGGGGTGGCTTAAAGTCGGTATCAGCCAGACAGGAGTCTATCCCCTTTTCACTAGCGCTAGACAAGGAGATTATTTTAGCATCTGACAGAGTGCTACACCTACCATCAGCTCCTTACTTTACCGCACAGATCCCTGTGCTACTCATATGCTGAGTTGGCGAGGAGCTGTTATCGAACCTGGAACCTTGTGGTTCCTAGTTGAACGCTCTACCGACTGAGCTAAAACAGCCCTCTTTTATATATAACATTGATATATTTTCTGGTGTTGCAGCAATTTTAAAAAAAAAAAAAAAAAAAAAAAAAAAAAAAAAAAAATAAAAAAAAAACTAAAAAAAAAAAACAAACTAAGATAAATAAAAGCCAGATTTAAATTTCTAAGAATCATAATTTAATAAAATTAGTATTCAATAACTGTGCTGATAAATGGTTAAGAAATTTAGATAATTTGCATTAAAATAAAAGAATATAATGTTCTAATCCAATAGGCCTTTTAAGATAATGTCTTTCAATTTTACTGGTTAAAATAAAAGGAAAAATAATCCAGAAAGCCACATAATTTTTATGTACAAAAAAAACAAAAAAAAGAAACAATAAGTGAAGCATAGGAGGAATTGCTTAATTGCCGTAAACTGGAAAATTATCTCCGTAATGAGTTATGAGCAAAATGATTACTCTCCGAACAAACACTACATTTATTTCAAGTGCAATGTTAATATTTTGTTTGCATTTGTTTAGCCTACATTTCTCTCACTTGGCAGCGGTTTTCTGAACAAAAACGTCTATTGAATTAAAGTAATTCAGTGCAGAGTTGAAATTACATCAAAGAGAGCACACAAAGCAGATATTCCAATTCTGCTGCATCTAATATGACACAAGAAGACCAAGTCTTTTTTTTTTCTTCTTTTTTTATTAACACACATGAAACTCAACTCATTCTAACAATCACAGGCTAAGAGTAAGAGTGATTTTAACTCGTTAGAAATCTATCTGATGGTGAAATTCCAATTCTGGAGTTCAGGGGAATGTGGAGTATCCCTTCATCACCATTACTCCGAGTGCCACTCTGACCTGGAGTAGAAGCACTTGTTAGGATCCCATCTATGATCTAAATAGTAAAAAAACGAGTTCATAGAAAATGTTTTTTTTTAAATTGAGTACCCATCAAGAATGAATAAAACAAAACATCTTCAAGCATAAGACAACCAAACACAGATGGGTCCCAACTAAAGTTTCTAAACAATTGTAGCGTTTTCATCTATGAACAACTAAAGCCGTCTAACCTCTACCTTGTACTCCATACAGTGTAATTCATTTCCAAGAAAATATTGAAATGTATTTAGTTATCTGGAAATGGTGGGGAAAGAAAGAAAAAAAAAAAACAAAAAAACTGGACGCTTAGATACACTTTTACTGCGTCCATTTAGATTTTTATGCATCAGAGATGCAGGAGGATACCTATCAGCATCTTTGCTTATCACATATTGAACTATTTTGCAATAGCTCTAAAGTAAATTCATAAAACCTTGTAATAATTAAATCATCATACTGTGGTATATCCATAGGTCCTGCTAGTATAAATAATTGCCAACTACAGAAAAAAATGTTGATAGTTTGTTTTTTTCTCCCCATAAGGAATGAATTGTTTTTAATAACACAAATTTAAGGATAATCAAATCAATTTGATCCAAAACAGATGAAGCATTAAGTGTGAAACAAGTAGACATTAATTGATTTCAATTTAAAGAGAGAAAAAAAAAATGAAAAGGTTATGAGGAAGATCTAAAAATAATGCAACGAAATAGTTATTCATAGAAGAAGTTACAACTTTTTTTTTTATTGATTCGTATATGACACCTAAACTGAAATAGAGAATGAAAGTGTCAGATGTGGTGAAATTTTAATAACCTTGGGATCTTCAATAAAAGATGATAATAAAAAAAAATACCATAGTTGACGCACTTTTCCCCAAAAATTTTGGCTCAAAAAATTGCCCTGCATCTTATACATCGTAGGTGAAGTTTGAGACCTCCCGTAGGCTTAAGCTAATATTTTCTATGATGCTCACTAACCCAGTTTACATGTATGCTTATTGCTTGCCTGTACTGCCAAATTGCTTTTATACAGCTATGTTTCTGCTTGTGTAATGCACAGCTAGACTGTTTTCAACAATATATGCTAAAATACACTAAAAACGTTTTTCCTGAATCTGACCGGCTGAAATGGGGGTGTGTCTTATATGCCGTCAAATACAGTAATCATTTTAATTTTCTTTTAATATAAGCTTTGTCTACATAGAACACTTATTTTTTAATTATTTATTGTTCCAATACTGAACTATTATGTTCAAGTCATGCTGAAACTACCGGTTCCTGCTTGATCACTGAAGTTAAGCAGTGATGAGCCTGTTCAATACTTAATTGGGTGACCACTTAAGTAAAAGCAGTACTGTAATTTTGATAAAAAAAAGGACTGGTTGCTTACAGTACCTTCTGTTGCTTAAGTGGTAATCCAATTAAATATTGAACAGGCTCATCACTGCTTAACTTTGGTGATCTAGCAGGAACCAATGCTTTTCAGCTCAACTTGACCTTAACACTAGGAACAGAATGTAATCTCTTGATTTTCTCAAACAACCAATAAATTAGTAAAGAAAAAAAACATACTTTGTGAGCAGCATTCTCTTAAAATATATCAATTACAATCAAACCATATGTCATAGACTTCTTTTAAAGTAACACTAATGGCAGAAACAGTCCTCAACTTACAGAAAAGGAGAGTTAAAAACTGATATTTCCTTCCAGTTATTTACTTAAAAAGGCAGAACTAAAATCAACGTACAACTTTAATGAATTTAACACATTATATTCTACAAGTAAATTAACATTAGCAAAAGATAATTAATGTCAGTCTATCTGAAAATTTAATTCTAAACATTTGCTTTTATAAAAAATAACATTACAATTTTGTAAACAGTGAAAGATAAAGTTTTTGGGGTTGTTTTTATGTTTTTCAATATGACCCCCCCCCCCAATATAAAATTTTTAAGAGAGAAAACTGAAAAATATGTATTATTTGTATTTTTTGAAAACTGTTGTCCTCATCTTTATTGTTATATACACAATATTTCAGCCAATGTGCCCTTCGGCCTCCATAAAGTGTTTCTGGTCAAACTTGGGAGCCTTGATGTCGTAATCAAAAGCCTTCACAGAACTTCAAAACGAATCCTTTATTCCATCCACCAGAAACACCTGAAGGAGGCCAAAGAGCACATGGGCTGAAACATTGAAATGTAATGTAATACATGAATATATATATATATATATATATATATATATATATATATATATATATAATATATATATGGGAACATCTTTTTTCATCTCATTAAATTTACAAATTTATTTTTCATGTTAAAATAGTTCCCACTATGATGTTTAATATCTAATTTGGCTGTGTAGTAGTATACACAGATACATGCACACTCTTTAAAAGAAATTATCCATTTCCATTGTAAGGTTCTATAAATAGAAGAGTAGCCATTAGATTTTGGGCTCCAAAAAGAAGGAAAAAAAAAAGTGGGAGTTGTTCTGATAATAATAATCAGAGACAATGTCAGGGCACCGACTGTTTCCTTTTATCCCCCTATTCTTAAATTTCTTACAAAAAAGGAAATTCAAAGCTATCCAGGTCTAAAAGTAAAGAGATAACTTATCCAATCAAATCTTAATTTTTTTTTTTCAAAAGAGGAAATGAACCAGACAACTTCAAAGAGAACAAAGTAATATTAAATGAACTGTAGACAAAGTCCAGACACAACCATTCTTATGTTAGATGTCTCTTTTGTTATCTATTCTCAAAGACGTTTTAATTTAAGGGCCATGTCTAGTAACCCCCCCACCTTTTTTTTTTTCTTTTATTAAAAAAAACCCTTGGGAAAGGGTTTAGATATCTTATATAAACATCTGGAAGGATGCTTTCACTTGCCATGATGAAAACAAAAACCCAGAATTGGCATATTGGAAAAGCTGCAAAGAGTATAGGGAAGCATTGGAGTAGTCTAATGTCTGTGGGAAGATAGTAAAATATCAATTTTTATGGGAGACAGAAGTATTTCTAATAAACTACATCTTGCTGGCTACCTTGTCATTGTATTGCACAATTTGCAACAAGTGTGTTAAATATTGAAAGATTAATTTATCCTGCTTAGACTTGCTTTGATTTATTATCCATACTAGTACAAAATAAAAAAAAACCCTCCGGGCGATGTAAAAATAGATTTTTGAAACATTGCCTGGGAGTAAAAAATTCAATGTCAGCGAGTTTGTATCCTAAGTAAGTAAAATCATCAAATTCATTAAAGGATTTAAAAAAACAAACAATTTGAAATGTAAACTTTAAATATGTATTAAAATAAAACAAACTATATATAGATATATAATACCAGTCATGTATTTATTAAAACTTCTTTTAAAAAACAATGAGGACTGTCTAATGTTGCATATTCAAATTTTGAGTATATTTATTGAATAAATACACTCAAAATTTGAACATGCCAAAAATCGTAGAATAAATTTTATTCTGTTATGACAATTTCGGGTAATGTGATGTAAGCAGTGACGTAATTTTTGTTACAGACAAAAAACGGAAGCGAGTCTATTATTAATAGATGGTTGTAAATTTTTATTTTATTTAGATACTATGACGGAGAACAAGAAAGGAAAAAGAGCAAGACATTGTCTTGCCTGCCGGGATCTAACCCGCGTCCTCCCGCATGCAAAAACAAATGCGATTTAGGCACTGGACGGATGCGAGGTTTGACTGATGTGCCCGGATGTTTGGGTAATATGCCCATAAATAACCAAAGCAAGTGGAGCGTGTTGTGACAAGGTGAGAAGCATTCGGCTTACGTGAGACGGCAGTCAGAAAAGATTATTTTGACGACAACGGATTTTCAGCTGCTGGTCGAAGACGAAGACTGTGTTGACCAAAAGAAAGTTTGGCTTGCGAGAAGACGGTGGACTCGCTTCTTTTTGGTCCCCCTTCAGCAGGAACTTGTCGACTCAAATATCTATTTCCCCCCTCTATTCCCCCCCCCCTTCTATAGATACCAGTGTGTTTAATATTGGTATATCGGTAAGGCAGCAAAGAAGAGTATATCAGAAAAGAAACAGGAAATCAAGAGGTTTATTGCTCTCTAAATGATACCAGATCTAAAGAAATTATCTCTAAATTTGAACCACATTCATTAGAAAAGATGAAAAAAAAAAAAAACCTTTGAACTTCTATTAAGGGAAAAAAAAACATAACACTACAGCAGTATTATATTAGTAATTTGTTCAAGGCCAAAGGATATACAATTATTGAGCAAAGATTGGAAAGGCAGAAAAAAAAAAAAAAAATTCCTAAATTTGGGGATAAAGATGATCTCTTTTAGACATGTGGCACCAATTGGAATATGGTTTCTAAGCTGAAATTCTTCATTTTCTGTTTCTGTGATGACATTCACCCTGGGTCGGTTGAGCCAGCTCAATCCAGTGAATTCACCTGTGGTGAATTCATGGAAGGAGTAACAATCCCCTCTTTAAGTAACATGCAACAAGTTCTACTAGGTTACATGGTATCACTAGCAAGGAGCAATCCTTGACATGGCCGATCATTATATATATATATATATATATTATATATATATATATATTATCAAAAAGACCAAAAGAAAGAAAAAAAAAAACATACTATCATTTTTTTTTTCTCTTACAGAAATGACATAAGCTTTTTATTCATTTCTACCATGCTTTCTTCTACCAGACAACAATTCAGATACACGTGTTGAGTTTTTACAAATTACCATCAGAATGGTATAATGGATTTTAAATATTCAATAGGGCCGGTTTACCACAACTAGGAACCATAAGATTCTGGGTTCGATACGGGCCCTCTTCCCAATTCAATGTATGAGAAGCATGAGGATCTGTATGGTAAAGTGAAGAGTTGATGGTAAGTGTGGCACTCCACCTCAGATGCCAAAACAATCTCCTTGGTCTAGTTCTAGTGAAAAGGGGATAGCCTCCTCTGTCTGGCTGATATCGACTTTAGGCCACCCCGACGACTTTACTTACTTTTTAGTTTATTTCCTACAAAAGTTTTTATTTGAGCATTTTGCATTCTAAAACCGAATAAGAGTGCGAACTTCACCCTTAGCAGCAGCATCAATCGGGAGCTCCATCAGAAACAACTACCAAGCCAATATTGAGCACAGCAGGCAAGTGCAGGCACATGCACAACAACACAACAGTGTTGCCAATAGCCACACATACAATTTACCTGCATCCTTAATGCTTTGAAGACCTTACTTTTGGGATTAAACCTTGTAGAAAGTGACAATCTTTTTACTTAAAATAATGCAGTGGTTTTGATAAGCATAGATGCTGATAGGTACACATTCTGCATTCCTGATGCACAAAAATCTAAAAGGATGCAGTAAGATCATATCCATGCATCCCAGTGTTTTTCTTTTTTCTTCCCTCACCATTTCAGGCTCACTGTAAATACATTTCAATAGTTTCTGATAGGTACACATTCTGCATTCCTGATGCACAAAAATCTAAAAGGATGCAGTAAGATCATATCCATGCATCCCAGTGTTTTTCTTTTTTCTTCCCTCACCATTTCAGGCTCACTGTAAATACATTTCAATAGTTTCTGATAGGTACACATTCTGCATCCCTGATGCACAAAAATCTAAAAGGATGCAGTAAGATCATATCCATGCATCCCAGTGTTTTTTCTTTTTTTTCCCTCACCATTTCAGGCTCACTGTAAATACATTTCAATAGTTTCTTAGAATCGAATTACACAGGATAAGTTACCTGGTAGAAGTTAGGCAGTTTTAGTTGTTTCCTCAGATCATAAATAAAACCCTACAATCTATTAAGAAACTTTAGTTGGGACCCATAAATTTTCCTGGGGACTCATCCAAAGCAAATATGTACACCGAGGATGGACGCACTAAATCAAAAATTTATCAGCATCACTGGATAAGGTTGGGTGTCACAGGACTATAATTTATTATATCCCATAATTTTGTTGGCCTAATGGAAAATAAATATTGTATCCATCTCGGAATTTGCAGGTGTTTCGTAAAACAGCACTTTCCTTTTTTAATAAATCATTTCTGACCCACCCTGACTCTCTATGAATTAAAGAGTTTTTAGCTCTTATATCACCCCCCCCCCATCACATTCTCTTTTTTTTTTAATACTTATCTTAAAAAGAAAAAATGCAGAAAAGTTATCTGAGCACAAACACACTGGTATCTAAATAAAAAATTTACAATTATATGGATAATAAATCAAAGCAAGTCTAAGCAGGATAAATTAATCTTTCAATATTTAACACACTGGTTACAAGTTGTGCAATACAATCACAAGGTAGCTAGTAAGATGTAGTTTATTAGTAGCATTCCCATTTTTATTTTTTATTTGAGGTTATTGTTATTTAATCACATTATTTATATAGAGCTCTGTAAACGGAGATCAAAAATGTTTGGATTATGCAAATATCCCCAGTGGTTCAAAAGTTAGAGAATTTAAAGCCCTGAAATTGGGGGTACAAAAGTGGACATGATTTTGTTCAAAAAATTTAAAGTCACTGACCAATTTTAAAGAGGAATCTAGTTGAAACGAATATTTATGATAGCCAATATGATTGGATCTTAAGTTTTTCCTATTTTAAATTTACAAATATTGCTCTCTATATAATTGTTAACTCTTAACATCCTGTTGAGAATTTTCTAAGTCCAGAGCTCCATTCCTATAAGGATTTATCAATAAATGGCTAAAAATGGCCATTTCATTCAAAGTTACCTGTTATTTCCCTTAAATCAAAGACCTCTAAAAATGTTTAAATATTACATTTAAACAAAGTTATCATTTGGGGTAGATTAGAAAAATGTATGACATCTAGCCGGGTGGAATGAGGTGGTATAGGATGTTAAGAGTTAAATTGTTATACATTGAGCCATCCAGCAGACCATGAAAGAATCTTTCAAATATATCTATATAAAAAAAAGTGTATATATTATATATATATATATATATATATATATATATATATATATAGAAAGAGAGAGAGAGAGAGAGAGAGAGATGACCACTCTACCATAGACCAATGGTTAGCAAGTTCATCTCATAGACCATAACTACTGTAATGAGTGTTATTCTCAGTTATACAAATGGCAAATAATGTGTTCCTATAGCAGCGGAATTTCTCATTTCTTTTCAGTAAGAAGACTAGATTGTGTTTTATGTACAAAGAGATTATTTATCCAGAGAGGGAAAGAGAAAGAGTGAGAGAGTAGCAGAGAGAGAGAGAGAGAGAGAGAGAGAGAAAGAGAGAGAGAGTGAGAGAGAGAGAGAGAGAGAGAGAGAGAGAGAGTGAGAGAGAGAGAGAGAGAGAGACTGAGAGAGAGAGAGAGAAAGAGAGAGAGACTGAGAAAGAGAGAGAGTGATAGAGAGAGAAAAAGAAAGAGAGAGAGAGTGAGAGAGAGAGAGAGAGAGTGAGAGAGACTTGCTACTCTGACAAAATTGTATCTATCTCTTTCTCTCCAGTAAATTTCTCCATATTACTCTTCTGGTCTATCAAAAGAGTAATACAGAGAAATTTACAGGAGAGAAAGAGCTGAGCCTGAGGAAAAGAGAATGAGAATCCAATAGACAGAAATTTACTGGAGAGAGAGAGAGAGATAAAAAAAAGATACCATTCTGGCAGAATAGCAAATTATCAAACTACAAACAAGATGCTCTGCTGAGATTACAATTAACTAATACCTCTTTTTTCTTTCTTCTAACTGACAATGCCAAATAAATCTAGCTTGTCTGATCTAGTCAGATTTGCTGGCTAGAGATATAACACTTCATATCAGCCATGATAAAATGGTATTCACATATTCATAAACTAATTTTTTTAAAAATATATCTAAACTTTCAAGATTTTAGATAGTTTAAAAAAACTTATCTAAAAACTTTGCGAGCGAGTAAGGCTGATTGGTTGTTTTATGACACATCAACTCCTTTACAGGTCATTTAATGCCAAATCAAGTCATTTTGATAAACAAAAGAAGTTAAAATTTATTCAAAAGGTTCTAACATCTGTATTCTAGTATTATCTGCGTTATTCGGACTATTGTCCCCATCTTCATTGTTATTTGTACAATGTTTCGGCCAATATGCCCTCCGGCCTTCTTCAGGTGTACCTTCTTTTCGTAATCGGGAACCTTCTTGTCGTAATCGGGAGCCATCACGGAACTTTGAACCTAACCCTTTACTTAGTCCACAGGGGTATCCTGTTCTCATTCTATATGACTAAAAATAAGGAAGCATGTGGCGTAATGGTTAAAGTTATGGGAAATGGACTTGTCGCCCTGAGTTCAAATCCTGGACGTAGTAACTGTATTTCACTTAGCACTAATACCCTTGGGAAAGGTATGAATCCCACTTTCCCTCCAGCTATGGATAAATAGTAGGGCAGACTGGGCTCTTTAACCTTGGTTAGGCAACCAGTCTAGGAGAAGGAAAATTCTGAATTCTAAACCTGTTAAACTCCACTTCAGAAATTGACCTTGTGTCACATCCTACCTGTGCGGAGGGGTTGGTAAATAAATATATGACTAGAATTCTTTGTGTGTGTGTATATATCAATCAAAATCCTCCTCCCAGTCTGTAGGTGCAGATACCCAAGTGGTTAAGAAGCCGGACAGATCCTAAATTGATTGGGTTTCCATCCCGGCTGGAAGCAGCCAGCTAATGTCTAGTCACACTGAAGTTGATATGCATGAAGGAAAGTCAAAATCAATAAACAAAGAAGAAGAATTTGAAAGAGAAGCAAACCACCAAGGTTAAGACCTTTTCTTTATTGAACTCAATGCACATCTGAACATTTGATATATCTCTAAGGTCTCATCCAAGAAAAGATAACTCCTGCAAGTCTGCTTAAGTAAAAGGCCTAAGAATTAGTCCCATTTATTAGCGAAATAGATCACCAATTAGGACTGAGCCTATTCTAGTAGTGATCACTCCAAGCGGAGTTTAACAGGTTTGTTTTTCCTTCTCTAACCAAGGTTAAAGAGCCCAGTCTGCTCTACTATTTATCCATAGCTGGAGGGAAAGTGGGATTCATACCTTTCCATAGCTGGAGAGAGAGAGAGAGAGAGAGAGAGAGAGAGAGAGAGAGAGAGAGAGAGTAGTTGGGTTCATACTTTTTACAATGGTATTAGCACTATGTGAACTGTAGCTTCATTCAGGATTTTGTAGAATAATCACACTAAGTTCCAATTACCGTCAAATTGGTAAGGCAACAAGTAGTTGTAACTGAATATGAATCTAATCTTGTCGCAATACTACTACAAAATGACAGGGTATTTATGAAGCCTCATAACATCATAGAAACCAAGCAGCCAATCAGGAATGGAATCACCCAAATAAATGAATGGACTATTCTTGACTTCCATAAATACCAGCTATCTTGGGGCACTGATTCAGTTGTGCTTAGCCAGTTGCTGTTGTTTCAAACCAACAGTAGAATGACTGACTGATTCAGTTGTGCTTAGCCAGTTGCTGTTGTTCAAACCAACAGTATACTGACTGACTGACTGGTTCAGTTGTGCTTGGCCAGTTGCTGTTGTTCAAACCAACAGTAGAATGACTGACTGATTCAGTTGTGCTTAGCCAGTTGCTGTTGTTCAAACCAACAGTATACTGACTGACTGACTGGTTCAGTTGTGCTTAGCCAGTTGCTGTTGTCCAAACCAACAGTAGAATGACTGACTTCAATAGATTTGAACAAAGCTACATTTAAATAAAGACAAAAGAAAAAAACTGACAATGTTTCTATCATATCAAATGGTGCAACATAAACAATCAAATAAATAGAAAAACAAACATTATCAGTCTTGAAATTGAAAAATCTGCTTTAATAATAAATAAAAACAAAACAAAAATGGACCACCAGCTGTCAAAATTGATATCTAAAATCTTTGACATTTAATGCTGTTTCCACACAATGCCAAAAGCTGGTAACTTGTTTGTTTATGTTTGTTGACATCTACTTTCCAAAATTGGAAAATGTATATCAAATGTTGAAAATTTAAATGACAGCTGTGCACTCATCAAATTGGGTGGAGGATGTCCAACTATTTTTTTTTCTTACTTTTTTTTTTTTTTTTTTTATTCAGCAAAATAATTTGGGAGAAAAATACTCAAATTCTTCAAACCTTTAGTTTATTAAACAGACAAGAACAGCAAAGATTTAGCCAGATGAAAAGATTTAAACCTTTAACATGTATACTCGACACATGAGCATCCACTTCACGGTTTTTATCTAAGATGATATAAATAACCACAGTAAATTTATCTATCTATACATATATAAGGGGCAGTTGTGAGAATCTGTATGTCTGGAGGAAACTTCAAAAATAAAACAATTAACGACAAAGTAAATATATATACACATTAAATATCACCATGGCTTGGTTTTTGAGCACAAATAATAGAGATTTGATTTATATTTGTGATAAGGATTAAAAAATAAAATTTAGATGATAACAGAATGGAATATTTTTTTGCATTTAATATTTTGAATAGGAGACATTAACGTTTATTTTCAGAGTGGCTTGATCAATGCAAGGTCTTTTTTTAATGGGGCATCCGATGAGGATCCAGCTCACAATTGAGTAATAATGGATCCGTGTGACTAACTTTTAAAAACATCCTCCTTCTACCCTGGCGATGCCAGGTGGCAGCTTCTAGTAATGAATATAAATAACCACAGTAAATAATAAATATAAATAAATATAAATAACCACTATAACCAACCTATTCTCAATATTATTACTTTTTTTTACCTTGATTTCTAAAGATATGTTGTTTTTTTATTGGGTGGGGGTATTGGTTTGGTTTGTTTTGTTTTACGGCATATCAACCTTGGTGGGTCATTTAATGCTATGGTGACTATGTTTTCAGCAAAATAATTTGGAGAAAAAATACATTTTTTCTTCAAACTCCTACCTTGTAATCTATCCTGTGATATTCGTTTCAAAGAAACTACTTAAATGTACAGTTAGCTTGAAATGGGGAAGGAAGAAAAAAGAAAAACACTGGTACGCATGGATATGATTTAACTGTGGCCTTTGAGATTTTTGTGCATCGGGCATGCAGGACGCGTGATAGACAATAGTTCTGTCATGAACAAGGTTGTTCTTTTCTCACTTTATGAACTTGTAGTGTGGAGAATTATGAATACATGCCTATGCAAAGTAATATTAAAAAAAAACAAGAAATATTTGTTTAAAATATATATATATATATATATATATATATATATATATATATAAAATAGATAATCCCCACCCCCCTCTTCAACAATTTTTATTTTAAGTAGATCTCCTGATCACTGCCATGTCGTGACTCACCATGACTTGAACAGGGTTAGTGCTTTAAGAATACAGACTTCATTTGACTTTTTATCATTATCTAAACACTAGGCCTTTACTCCATGAATTTTATCAGTTATTTTATCACCAATTAACTATAAAGAAAACAGACCTTTGGATATTAAAAAATACATTGACTCAGGATGAAAATGATAAAACTATTCAATATTATGGATAATATCTAAAAGTTTATAAAGACACTCTGCATTGGTATTCAGTAGTGTTAATGAGCCTCACCAACCCACCATTAATACAATGCCAAGAGATTATCATCCTTTATTTTTAGGCTTCCAAATAAAACAATGTCACATTTGAGCACTACACATGGTATAACAGCTGTCTAGGTCAGATAATAGAGCATTACTAGAATTTGATTCTTATAGGGCATTGTATATATATATATATATATATATTTACCAATCCCTCCGCACAAGCAGGATGTGACGCAAGGTCAATTTCTTAAGCAGAGTTCAACAGGTTTGAATTCAGAGTTTTCCTTCTCTTAGACCAGTTACCTAACCAAGGTTAGAGAGCCTAGTCTGCCCTACTATTTATCCATAGCTGGAGGGAGAGTAGGATTCATACCTTTCCCAAGGGTATTAGCGCTAAGTGAAATGCAATTACCACGTCCATTGTATACATATAACCCTGTATGATGATTCATATGGTTAAAGAATTAGGTTAGCAAACCATTACTAGTGAGTTTGATTCTCACTGAGTGTCCCATACATCTGGTCATGTGCCATACTAAGTTACGCTTAGTTGAGTGGCCTATTGTCGGTATAAGCCAGACAGGTATGAAGTCTATTTCCTTTTCACTTGCGTTATATCAGAGAAATTGCTTTTTTTTTCTTTTTTGGCTGAGGTGGAGCGCCACTTTACCACACAGATCAAATTACAAAAGCTGTGCTACTCATGTGCGCTGAGTTGGCAAGGACCAGTATTGAACACAGAACCTTGTGATTCCAAGGCAAGTGCTCTATGCATCCTGTGTCCCTGATGCATAAAAATCTAAAAGGATGCAGTAAAATTGTATTCAAGCGTCCCAATCTTTTTTTTTTTTTTCTTTCTTTCTTTCACCACCATTTCCAGCTTACTGAAAATACATTTCAATATTTTCTTGGAAATGAATTACATGCTATGGGGTATAAGGTTGAGGTTAGACGGCTTTAGTTGTTCATAGATAAAAACTCTACAATTTTTTAAGAAACTTTAGTTGGGACCCATTAAATCTGTATTTGGTTGTCTTATGCTTGAAGACATTTTTTTTATTCATTCTTGATGGGTACTCAATTTTTTTTTTTTTTTTGGGGGGGGGCATATTACCTTTAGGCACTCCCCCTTTTTTTTTAGATAAAAACTCTACAATTTATTAAGAAACTTTAGTTGGGACCCATCAAATTTCCCAGGGACTCATTCAAATCAAACACGTGCGTCCCAGGTCGCACTAAATTAAAAAGCTACCAGCATCATTGGCCCTAAAAAAACATAACAGAAATGTTGATTCTACCACTAATCAGGTCAAGGAATTTTTCCATTCTACCCAAAATGCTGCTCATTTGATGATGGTCAGTTGTAATGCAAGTCAGTCTAAAGCATTGGTCAGTGGTGTTTGATTCATTACCTCCAATACAAGGAAGCGGCTTGATTCGAGTTGATTAAAGCTGGTCAACCATTTCGTATCGGCAAACCAAAAAGGAGGAATAAGATGTATAAAATCAATAGCAAAGCCATTCTATTGAAATAAGAGAAACAAAAGCGACTAAATAAATAGAACAATTCCTTGATTTACACCATAGAAAGCTTTATGAAAGATTGAGGTTAATTAAAAAGAAATATATATATATATATATATATATATATATATGTGTGTGTGTGTAAATGAAAGCCAATAGTAGGCATCAGTAATCAAGATATTCTTAGAGATATTAGAAATGTAACTGCTTGGCACTTGCCTAGGAATCGCAAGGTTCTTGGTTCGATACCGGCCCTCGCTAACTCAGTGTATGAGTAGCACAGGGCTCTGAGCGGTAAAATGAGGAGCTGATGGTAGGTGTAGCACACCAACTCAGATACAAAAACAATCTCCCTGGTCTAGTGCTAGTGAAAAGAGGATAGACTACCTCGCTCTTTGGCTGATACCGACATTAGGCCGCCCCCGTCGACTTTACTTTTTATAGTAAGTTTTACCCAATCTGTTTGCCACAGGTAGGATGTGACACTCATGAAGTTGCAAGTATGGGGTATCCATCGCAGATGAAACTCATTATTTAGCAGTAATGGATCTATGAGACTAGCTTGCTAACCATTACACCACAATGAGATATCCTTTTACCCAACCCGTTTGCCATGGATAGGATATGACACAAGGTCGTAAGTATGGGGCATCTAGAAAGGATCAAACTTTCTATTTAGTGGTAATATATATATATTTACCAACCCCTCCGCACGAGCAGGATGTGACACAAGGTCAATTTCTTAAGCGGAGTTCAACAGGTTTGAATTCAGTTTTCCTTCTCCAAGACCGGTTGCCTAACCAAGGTTAAAGAGCCCAGTCTGCCCTACTATTTACCCATAGCTGGAGGGAGAGTAGGATTCATACCTTTCCTAAGGGTATTAGCGCTAAGTGAAATACAATTAGCACGTCCAGGATTTGAACGAGTCCATTTCCCATGACTTTAACCATTACACCACGCGCTTCTATTTAGTGGTAATAGATCTACGAGACTAGTTTGCTGACCATTATACCACAACGAGATGCCTTAAATATTTACCCAACACATTCACCATGCATAGGATTTGAGCCAAGGTCACAAGTATGAGACTTCCAGCAAGGATTGAACTTGCTATTCAGTAATAATAGATCTGCAAGACTAGTATTTTTTTAATACTCATTTTTTTTATCTATTTAACTGATAGATGGGATCCTAACAGGCACTACCACTCCAGGTCAGCACATATATGATATGGTTATGGGTTGCCATAAGGACAATAGAATTGAGACAATTGGTGTGCAAGGACTTGACATGATCAGAGGGGCCTCTCCAACCGCCCGTTGAGCCTAAATAAGGGCCAAAGTAAATTTTTTACAGGTTAGCTTGGTTGATGATTTTAACAGCATATCAACCTGTCTGGGGTTATTTTATGCCCAGAGATTAGGGAATAATAAATGTTGTACATCTATATCTACACTTTTGTAGTTAACAGTTTTAACGATATGTTAGCATCATTGGCGATCAAGTTAATGGGTTAGCTATTCAAGGTAATGCTGAATATATATAAGAAAAGTAACAGGAGATAATGTTGTATGTGAGCAGAACATTTAAAAATGGTAAGTGTCTAAGAATCCTCCTGCCAAAAATAGGAATGAGTTCACATTGAATCCCATTATAATATATATCAGGGCTCGACATTAATGCCATCCCGGGGCCGATAAAAATTAAATCCGGGAAGATCAATACATCATCCGGGACAGTTTGCCAGGGACGGTAAAAATTTCAGAAGGTTCAGCATGTCCTTCCCGAAAAAGGAAACCAATGATTACATGAAAATTGGGTAACTTAAAGTAAAAAAGTTTGGGTTTTTTTTTAGCTCAAAACACACTAGGAAATGGATTGTTTGTCCAAATATCCAGAATTTTCACTGCTTCAGCTTTTCTTAATGTTTTATTACATGTTATTATGCTACTGGTAACTGACAAGTATAGATGATGCTAATGAATTAAACAAAAATATTTTGATTTCGGGACGGTCCAAACCCCATTCAGGACGGTTGATAATTTTTGTTCAGGGCGGTCATGAAAAAAGTTAGTGTCGGGGACTTGTGTGTGTGTATATATATATATATATATATATATATATATATATATATATATATATATATTTACTATTTAAATGATTTTAAATAAAAACAATTTAAGTGGAGAACTTGGCATGTTCTCTGGAAAAATATCAATGCATATTATTGGATGATTTTATTGAAAGACATTCATTTTTCCATGAAGAATTCTATTGAGTTCATTGCTAATAAATAATTCATAGATTTTTATTCCAAATAAATCAATAAACAGAATTGAAACTTGTCTGGAACAAACAATGTAAATTCTGTTGCCAAAATATTGGAAATGCGCAATAACAATCCAAGTCCAAGTATAGAAAATCAAAGACTGAAGGTTTAAAGTAATTATTACCTTCGTAAACCAGAAGAATTATAATTGATTTTCTTTCGTTCTTAATACTATAAGGAAAAAAAAAAAGAAGACATTTTAAAGATTATTAATATATATTCTGGAATAAACATATGTCCTTTACCCAATAGATAATTTCATTGCACTAAACCGATTACACATTAAGGAAATAAATTATTGGATACAATCCTTCTAAGTTGCCCCACCCGCCCAAAGGAAGGAAGCTGGATCGAACTTTTACTTATTGTAATTGTTAGAATAAATTTTTTTTTTTTTGCTTATACTTTGCTTCCAAGCATTTGTAGGAAAAAATAAGAAAAAAAAGAAGAAGAAAGAATAGCTTCAGTATGTGCAAGATCTTGGTCAATGTTTGGTTTGGTTGTTCTATTTTATGTCATATCCACCCTAGATCTTGGTCAAATCAAATAGTCTAGTTAATAATCTAGCTATAAAATAATAATTTTATTGTTAACCCAGGGATACATTTTTGGCTGTTTTGTTTTATGACATAACTCCTTTTCTGGTCATTTAACACCGAATTAAGTCATTTTGATAAAGGACTCGAGTTGCTTACAGTATCTGCTGTTGCTTAAGTAGTCACCCATTTAAGTATTAAACAGACTAATCACTGCTTAACTTTGGTGATCTAGCAGGAACCAGTTTTCAGCATGACTTGACCATAAGGTCAGATTTACCAATAGATATAGTAGGGCATTGACCTCGGGTCAACAGGTATCTGGGTGCCCACTGAAACTAATTTGTCACACAGTATACCAGATTATATCTTTTCTTTAAGCATACACCAGGTATTTCATTATATAATATATTCAAAACCCTAAGGACCCCTTCACAATAAGTATAGGACTCCTTTACAATAAGTATAGGGCCCCTGTACAATGAGATGCCAACACTTCTATAAATTTGGGGCGGGCCCCACAAATGATTTTGGCCTGGGGCCCACTGATGAGTTTGGCATAGGGCCCTCAAGTAGGTAAATCCCACCCTGGGTAAATCAAAGTGCTGTTATTGCGATATCATCATCATCATATTCTGTTGAAAAATCAGAGCAAACATTTTAACCCCTTGAGGTCGAGATTTTCAAGCATTTTATTGGGAACGAATCCAGCAGGCAAACGGTAGTGCCATTTATCCTAAAGATTTAGAACTAGATTTCATAGAAAATATGGTTAGAATCACTATGATGAATAATAATATGTATAGAGCACCTTCACAATAAGTATACAGCCCCTTTACAACGAGATGCCAAAACTTCTATATTGGGGCCCACAGATGAGTTTGGCATAGAGCCCACAAGTAGGTAAATCCCACCCTGGGTATATCAAAGTGCTGTTATTGCTGTATTATCATCAAATCCTGTTGCAACATCAGAGCAAACATTTTAATCCTTTGAGGTATAGATTTTCAAGCATTTTACTAGGAACGAATCCAGCAGGCAAACAGTACTGCCATCTATCCTAAAGACTTGGAACTACAGTATATAGAAAACATCATTAGAATTGCTGGGATGAATAGGATTTGGTACAGAAAGCAGGCTGGTAGGTTTTCATGTTATCACGTCATCCAGACCCATGTCCTCGTGCATATTTAGTTATCATCTGTCCTCAAGAGGTTAAAGTTACTTCTTCATTCACTTCCTCCATCTCTATGTTGTTGTTGTTTTATCTTTAAATAATCTGGCAGATCTCAATATACATTCATCAAAATAATAAACTTCTTTTTAGATTTCTATTGTGATACTTCAAAGTCCATTTATTTACATAAGTGAGAAGAGATAATCGTTAATAATAAACAATGTTTAATTAGTTTCCTAATTAAAGACAACACTGACATTCATAAAACAAATCCGTAAGTAATTTTCAATCTTTTCCTATTCATAGATCATCTTTAATAACAAAGTTAATTCTCTCAATGCTCGAACCAATATGTACTTAAACTATATTACAAGATTATAAAAACAGTAATACTTATATTTGTGTTACTCAAATCTTTACTCACAATAATTAACTTTGGGAATTCAAGAAAATTCCCTTTTCAATACAATTAAAATACAATGATGACTCTCCCAAATCGCTGACCTATTTTAAAATACAATACAATTTATCTAGATGCATAAAATCAAGTGGCCTGGTGCCTTAATGTTAAGCAAGGCACAAAGAGGAGTGGAGAGGAGAGTTGCCTCAACAGCAAAGAGAGCCAGAAAGAGGGAGAAAAAACAGCAGCCCCAGAAGGCATCACAGTGTGTGCAGTCAGTGGACCAAAGACTGTCACTCACGGATAGGCCTGCACAGCCACTTGCGCAGATGCATATATATATATATATATATATATTATATATATATATATATATATGCATTTTAATACAATGATGAATCTCCCAAATCACTGGCCTATTTTAAAATACAATACAATTTATCTGAATTTATGTGGACACAGTGCAATGGATATAGTTATTTATTAAGCTTAGCTTAGATGTGGCACAAGGCCAGAAGTATGGGGCGTCCCATGAGAATCAAACTCACTAACAATGGTCTGCTAATCTAACTTGCTAACCATTAGGCTATATTTGAGTTAATACAGTTCTAATTGACAATCATCTGGAGGTTACAGGTGAAAATAACATAGAATACTTAATATAGCTGAACACTTGTACCCGGTCATGGTTAATGGAATGAGACCAATCTACCCCAATGGATTAAATAAAGGGTTTGGTTTGTTGAAGTTTCGTGAAGGCTCCTGATTCTGGCAAGAAAGTTCCCAAGTTCAACAAGAAACATCCGAATAATGCTGGAGGGCACATCAGCCAAAACATTGTGTATATAACAATAAAGATGAAGACAATCGTTCAAAAAATCTAAATAAAACCAAGTACTATGTAATTATATTCAAAAATATCTATAGATAGATATATTAGAAATTATAAAAGAATTAAATACTGTATATATTGATTCATGTAGTATAGTAAGAAATTTGAAAAAAACACAGGTTTAAATAAAAATAAGTTGTAAGTTTATTAGCCGACACTGCAGTGTTTCGATCTGTTAAGTAGATCTTCTTCAGGGCATTTGTTGATAAACACTGCAGCATCGGCTAATAAACTTACCACTTATTTTATTTAAACCTGTGTTTTTTCAAATTTCTTACTATACTACATACCGTCGGATTCACTTCCATCTCTTCACATATTGATTCATATATATATTATATATATATATATATATATATATATATATACCAACCGCTCTGCACAAGCAGGATGTGACACAAGGTCAATTTCTTAAACAGAATTTAATAGGTTTGAATTCTGAGTTTTTCTTCTAGACTAGTTACCTAATCAAGGTTAAAGAGCCCAGTCTGCCCTACTATTTACCCATAGTTGGATGGAGAATAGTTGGATTCATACCTTTCCCAAGGGTACTAACTATGTGAAATTCAAACAGCTTCATCCAGGATTTGAACTCATCTTGTCCATTTCCTATTATGGTAACCATTGCACCACTCACCTGTACAATATATTCATGTATAGGTAAGATTTTGAAGACCTAATTTCAGGTAAAAAAAATTAGGTGTTGACCTATATATATGAGTAATAATTTTATAAGGTTGAAATTCCAAGCATAAAGACTAGCAGCAACTCTTGGCTTAAAAAATTCCACAGATCAATGATTCCATGACAATGAATCAAAGAAGTTTTGTTTTTTTTTTTATTAGAAAAAGAGAATCAATACTTATCTCTACAATCAGATAAGTGTAATAGCCATGTACTCAGTGTCTAGGATCAAAGTATTATTTTTTTAAGCAAGAAGTAAAAAATAAATAAATAAATAAAAAAATAAATAAATAAATCCCTGAATACTATAAATATTCAAGGAATTTAAAATGTCCTAGTTCCCTATCTATCTATCTATATATAAAGAGTGGCTGGATCAATGCAAGGTCTTTTTTTTTTACAAGGGTATTTTAATGGGGCATCCTGTTGGTTTATAAGATTTATTCTATTCTTGTATTAATGACTACAGGTGAAAATAACCATGTACTCAGTGTCTAGGATCAAAGTATCATTTTTTTAAGCAAGAAGTAAAAAAAAAATTTTTTTTAAATAAATAAAAAAAAAAAATTTAAAAAAATCCCCGAATACTATAAATATTCAAGGAATTTAAAATGTCCTAGTTCCCTATCTATCTATCTATACATATATAAAGAGTGGCTGGATCAACGCAAGGTCTTTTTTTTTTTTTTACAAGGGGATTTTAATGGGGCATCCTGTTGAGTTATAAGATTTATTCTATTCTTGTATTAATGATTTTGACTATTAACTAAATACTCACTGATAAACTTACACAATTCCTGAGGGTATTGTGATGTAAGCTGTGAGGTAGTTTTGGTTACAGACAGATACTGAATTTCCATTATAATAAGAATTACAAGAATTTATCTGCATCAAAACTACTAATTTGTTATTTTACTTATTTACTAAGCTTTGCTTAGAAATGGCACAGAGGCATCAGGTTGCTTACAGTACCTGCTGTTGCTTAAGTGGTCACCTTTCTAAATACTGCTTAACTTTGATGATCTAGCAAGAACCAGTGCTTTCAAGGTGACTTGACCGTTATTTTACTTATTGAGTTTCCATACAAATAGAATCTAGTGGCATTCACTTGAAGGTCAAGTAGCTGCAAATTTCCTAGATACACCAGCACTTTCCTCAGTATCCAAGGTGTAGTAGTGACATTGCCTGGATAGTCTTTATTCTTCTAGATTTTTGGTAGGAACTTTTATTCCTTTGTATTCTTTTATTACTTTTTGGAACCTAGGAGGAAACCTGACCGTTTATATTCCTGGTGAATTCAATTAACCTTCATAAAGTTTCTACAGCTACATGTACTATTTTCTTTTTCTTTTCTATATCTGTTCATTTATTAAAAAGAAAAACTAGAAGTGGCTACCCAGTGTCACTTGGGTAGAATTTCAATGTTATTTCTATGTATATTTTAATTTTTAAATATCTTCGAATATAAATCAAATTGATAATTTTTGATGAAAACACAAGAAATAGATGATACTTAAAGTGTATAGATTTACTTAGTGATTAATTGTTATATTTTCATAGTTTTATCTGGACACACACACACTATATATATATATATATATATATATATATATATATACACACACACACACACACACACACACACAAACAAACATATACAAACCAACTGCCCTTTATATATGTATAGATAGATGATAGTTAGAGCCTATCATGAGTGTGGGATCTAAAAACGTTTTAGCAAGAACTTCATGGATAATAGGGGGCACCTCTTCCAAGAAAGGTTAACCAGTTAGCTAAAAGTCAAATAAACTTGATACTCCAGCACTTTCCTCAGTATTCAAGGTGTACTAGTGACATTGCCTGGATAGTCTTTATTCTTCTAGATTTTTGGTAGGAACTTTCATTCCTTTGTATTCTTTTATTACTTTTTGGAACCTAGGAGGAAACCTTACCGTTTATATTCCTGGTGAATTCAATTAACCTCCCTTAAAATTTCTACACCTACTTGTACTCCATTTTCTTTTTCTCTATCTGTTTCTTTATTTAAAAAAATGATAGAACCAATCATCTGTCTAGGATCTAAAACGGTTATAGCAAGAACTTCATGGACAATAGGGGGCACCTCTTCTAAGAAAGGTTAACCAGTTTTCTAAAAGAAATAAGATAAGGGGGGTAGGGTTGAGGAATCACTTAAGTCAAAAAAAAAAAAAAAGAAAAAAGAAGAAGATGAATGCAACATATGACCAGCTTAAGAGGTTAACACTAAATAATAAAAGAAAAATGTTTGATAGGCAAATGTCAACATTTTTTCTTTTTCTTTTTTTCTCTTTTCTTTTGCTTTTTAAGCCTCTCCACATGGATGGCACCTTTTCTGAACTACTACAGAAAAGGCAGAAGAGAAAGAAAGATAGGCATTCTTCTTCAAGAGTTCTGTATTTCCCTCCCTATCATTGGCATTATTTTTCTTCTCCTTTTTCAAGGGTTCTCTATTTCTGTCCCTACTCTAACCATTATTTTTTCTTTGACTTCTCTATTTCCCTCCCTAACTTTACCATTATATTTCTTCTTCTTCTTCTTCTTCTTCAAGACTTCTCTATTTCCCTCTCTATCATTGGCATTATTTTTCTTCTTCTTCTTCAAGAAGTTCTGTATTTCAGTCCCTCCCTATCTTTGTCTTGGAGCCTGGCAAGGTTATATACAACAATAAGCAGCTTGAAGAGGAGCAGGATAGAAATATGGCAAGAATGAAGTGTAAAGGCTACACTGACTTACTTGGGTAGCAGGGATGAAGAAAAAAAAAAAAAAAAAAGTAAAAGAAAAGGTGAGAAAGAAGCAAGCTGGCAAAATGATAGCATATCCACCCACCCCTCACCCGCACGTTGTTATTACCATGTTGCCATTGGTATCTGAACCATATAAGGGGATAGAAAGCCCTTAACACCAGCATCCATCTGTTAAATGAGTAATCAGATAGGGATAGGAGTCTATTGAGAGAGAGAAAGAGATAGCAGGCTAGCAGCTAACTTACCTGGTGTTAGTGGGGAAGGAGGAGAGGAGAAGTATCAAGGAGACCAGAGATAGAGAGAGATCAGGCAGAGTGTGTGTGTGTGGGGGGGGGAAAGCTCAACTGTAGACTCACCTGATATTAAGTATCATCAGGTACTGGCATATAATGTAAAAAGCTCAAACTTATCCAAAAAATCATCTCTAGTAAGAGATTAAGAAACTATATACAGTTTTCTCATAAGTTTTAGTTATTTTTTTTTTTTTTTAAATATTATTTGGTATTTATTTCCTTTATCAAAGTTCTTTTTACAACTTCAAGCTAGATCTACAGATTTGGTTTGTTTGTTTTACGGCATATCAACCCTTCTAGGGTGATTTAATGCTGAAACAAGTCATTTTTATAAAAGTTTCTGTTTCAAGTTTTTAATATCTTCAAATTGGTATAAATAATTTTCATTAACTTCATTTGGTTTATTTGTTTTATGGCATATCAACCCTTTTCGGGTGATTTAATGCTGAAACAAGTCATTTTGATAAAAGTTTCTGTTTCAAGTTTTTAATATCTTCAAATTGGTATAAATAATTTTTCATTAACTTCATTTGGTTTCGTTTGTTTTATGGCATATCAACCCTTTTCGGGTGATTTAATGCCGAAACAAGTCTTTTTGATAAAAGTTTCTGTTTCAAGTTCTTAATATCTTCAAATTGGTATAATTAACTTTTCATTAGTGAAGTAAGTGTGTACAGGAACAGGCACAAACACAAGTGTTGCCAATAGCTGCACAGTTTTCCTGCGTGCCCAGCACTTTGGGGACTTTACTTTTAGGATTTCCCACTTTACTGCACAGATCCAAGCTGTGCTACTCATGCACCGAGTTGGAGAGGGCCAGTATTAAAACCAGACCCCTGTGGTTCACAGACAGATGCCCTACAGGTTGAGCTAAACCAGTCCTAAAATAAATAAAACAAAAACAAAAACTTCTTACCAGTTTCTTTAGATTTTTGGTCACATGTCAACATGTCTGAACTCACCTAGAAAGAAAGAAAGAAGAAAAACAAAAACATTAGAAACTAATTACTTAATAGCAACCAACTCATTAATCTTTTTTTAACATAAATTATTACACATTGCAAACCATAATTAAGCAAAGTAATTATTATGAAAATAAAACAAAATTTACAGTCAAAAGTGCCTCTTTTGTGGGGGGTGGGGCTCCTCAATTAGAAATCTAAATTTCTTTCTCTCAGGTTTGTTATAATATAGATTATATTACTGCCTATTATAAATGAAATTTACAATACACTTTCAAACGAAATACAGAAAATGTACAGAATGTATTAAACACTAGAAGCGGCTACCTGGCATTGCCTGGGTAAGGGGGGGGGGATATTAATAAAAAAAATAGTCTTGCAGATCCATTGTGTTGCTCTTACATAATTGACTTGTCTATGTTTTAATCATGAATGGCACCAATGACTTTCCTCTTCTCTTACTATTCAAATCCTAATTGTTAAATATCTTCTAAGATATGAATAAGATCTTTATTATTTTTGCACAAAAAGCAAGCCCTGGTGATAGTGAATGTGGATGTATATTTTCTTTGTCATTAATTGTTTTATTTTCGTAGTTTCATCCAGACATACATACTTACTTACATACATACATACATACACTGACCTTTATATATGTACTAGAATCGGCTACCCGGCATTGCCTGGGTAGAGGGGTATAATAAAAAGTTATTCTCACAGATCCATTGATTGTTTCGTTCTTACATAATTGATTTATGTTTTAATCATGAATGCAACCAATGACTTTCCCTTCTCTTATTATTCAAATCCTAATTTTTCCAGATATAAATAAAATGTTCATTATTCTGGTGATAGAGAATGTGTATGTATATTTACTTTGTCATTAATTGTTTTATTTTCATAGTTTCCTACAGACATACATACATACACACAACTGGCCTTTATATATGTATAGATAGATAAAAAATCATCAAATAATGAACTACAAATAGACACAGATCAAAAGAGAAAAACCTAAGCAAGCATATTGAGGTTAAGATAGAAAGAAAGACATGAAAAATACCCCCTCCCTCCTCCCATCTATGTAAATGTTAATGATACCTCAATTCCATAAATATGAAATCATATTCCACTCCTTGCTGAAGGGGGGGGGGGTACATAAATCTACAATTCCCAGCCCAACAGGCCTGGTAATTGCTAACTTCCTATGAAAATTCTTTTGAGCAAAAGGAGTGTTTGACTTTGGTCAATTGACTAGATTACAGGAGGCACAGGAAGTCAAACTTTTCCGCACAAAATGGAAATATTCTACACAGCAAAAGTCATTGGCAAAGACTTCCCTTATTCGGTAGGGATCAGGGTCAAAGTTAAAATATAGACGTTTGGATATCTTTTCTTCTTTTTTTTTAGGTAGTATTAAGGCATTAATTCTCTATTATCAGATAAATAAACAAAAGTAGCACAGGGATCTGTGCGATAAAGTAAGGAGCTGATGGTAGGTGTGGCGCTCCACCTCAGATGCTAAAACAATCTCCTTGGTCTAGCGCTAGTGAAAAGGGGATAGACTCCCTCGCTGATTGGCTGATACCGACATTAGGCCGCCCCGTTGACTTTACTTTACTTATATTATATAAAGTTACACAATATGACATGATAAAATACTTTAACAAAAAAGATATTTATCAATTATATATATATATATATATATATATATTATATATATATATATATAATGGGATAATTTTAGTGTACTTGTTGGTTACAGAAGTAATTGCAATGTCTTCCAGCGCACAAACATGTGTGTATGTGTAATAATTTGACTATATATATATATATATATATATATACACACACACACACACACACACACATCGACTTATTTAGGTATAAGGTAGGATCCTGATAAGATCATTTAGATCGAAACCATGGTAGATCCTTAAATCTATTCTACTGTTACAATTGCTCTTTTTAAAAATATATCGAACACTTTTGGATAATTTTCTAATGCCACTGCAGAAGAAAGGTTAAAGTGGCAATTGAATACTATATGTGTGTGTGTGTGTAATCAGCTCTTGTTAGCATTTACGGATAATTGTTTGATCCTTATATTACTATCAACATCAAGACTAGGTATACAAGTTTAGGACGATTGCTAAGAAAACTGGCTTAATCATTCTTTTTTTAATTTTTTCTATTTTTTTTTAGTTCTATTGGGCAGTTCAGAGCCAGAAATAAAAAAAAATTGGATCAATGTTGACAAAAAGAAGCAATCAACCTTTTTCACAGGAGGATCTATAGCTGTGGAGAATATGTTGTTAGCAGGTTCTCATCTAGTATTATATTTGTTCGTTTTTATGTGGAAGAAGGATCACAAAAAAAAAAAAAAAAGTAGTATAGGAACTATTTTGAAAACCAAGTCACAAGGTGTTTGAAAAGAGAGAGAAAAAAGAGAAGGGGTAAGAAAAATATCACCACCACCCCTAAACCAAATAAAGAGGTGAACAAATTGGGGTGATGAAAAAAAAAAAAAAAAAAAAAAAAAAAACTAATGAGAAATCTATTTGTTCATTGTAATGGTTATTAGTGAAATAAGTAGAAAATAAGATTGAGAGAATCAAAACCTATTCAGAAAGGTAGAAAGAAAAGAAAAAGAAAAAGGAAATCAGGAACGAATCTACATGAAAGACAAATGCAATCATAGTGATGACTGCTTCCAGTTATATACAAACTTAATACAAAAGTCATAATTATGATTATTTATATACAGAAAATACTGGGATATAATCCATATAAAAATGATATTGAATATCAATAAAGAGATTTGGTTTTTGTCTCATTTTTTTTTCTTCTTTGATTTGTCGGGTAATAAAATGAAACAGTAGAATTCATCTAAAAGGAATTAATGTTTTGCAGCTGGTTCAATTGTGCACCAAAATGGATAATTCATTTGATTGGCCAATAAAAAAAAAACAAAAAAAACAGAACATTGGACAGGCACTGTGAATGACAGCATCCAAGGAAAAGAGATGCCTTAAAACAAAGTTACAAAAAAACCAAGGCCATAATTGTAATTATAGTTGAAGGGTATATACAAATGCAGAGATGCTGTTAGGTACGCATCCTGTATCCCTGATGCACAAAAGTTAAAAGGACACAGTAAAATCATATCCATACAACCAGTGTTTTTCTTTTTTCTTCCCTCACTTCATTTCAAGCTAACTGTAAATACATTTCAACAGTTTCTTAGAAATTAACTACACAGGATAGATCACAAGGTAGGAGTTAGAGGGTTTTAGTTGTTTCCCCAGATCATAAATAAAACCCTAAAATTTATTAAACTTTAGTTGGGACCCATAAATTTTCCAGGGGACTCATTCAAAGCAAATATGTGCATCCCAGGACACACTAAATCAAAAAGCTATTAGAATCAGTACAAATGTATTATTTACTCAATCACCAGTAAGATGTAACCAAAGGTCAATTTTAAGTTTAACCGGTCTGAATTTAGAGTTTTCTTTCTTTTTAGACTTGTTTCTATTTCTGTGATGGCATTCACTCTCGGTCGGTTGAAGCGGCTCCATCCAATGATGGTGAATTCATGGAAAGACTAACAAGGGAATAGGAAATTCAAAAGAGGTCCCCAAACCCTGCATGCATATCCCAGTCAGAGGAATATGCTCTTGTTTGTCACAGATTCTCCATGGAGACAGTGACACGTACGCCAAAAGACATTGATTCCTGACAATAATGGAGACACTTTTTGGATATTTTCAAGCAGACTACTGCTGGTTTACAGGGCTCAGCGTATGAGTAGCACAGAGATCTGTGCGGTAAAGTAAGGAGCTGATGGTAGGTGTAGCACTCCACCTCAGACGCAAAAACAATCTCGTTGGTCTAGCACTATTGAAAAGGGGATAGACTCCCTCGCTGTCTGGCTGATACCAACTTTGGCCGCCCTGTTGACTTTACTTTTTACTGCTGGTTTGAATTCAGTGTTTTCCTTCTCAGACTGATTGTCATACTCTAAGGTTAAAGAGCATAGTCTTCCTTACTATTTATCAATAACTAGAGAGGGATTAATTGGATTCACAATTTTCTCAAGAGTATTAATGTTATGTGAAATGCAAACAGTCTCGTGCAGGATTCCAGCTTGGGTCACCTTGTCCATTTCTTATGACAATAACTGTTACATCACAAGCACCTACAAATGTAGACATGGACAGGGATTAACAATTTTAGCCTGGTGGAACTTAGTCTAACAGTATCATTGGAGGAAATCTGCAACCCAAGTTCAAATCCTTATCAAAGATGTTTAAGTTTCACTTGAAAAAGGCATGAAACCATCTTTTCTACCACCCTCTCCCATCTATGCAGATCAGACTTGGTTCTTTAGCTTTAGTAACGCAATCAGTCTATGAGAAGGAAAACTGAAAACAATTGACCTTGTGTCATATCCTACTCGTGGTGGAGGGGTTGTCAAATACATACTACTGCACTAAGTTCAATCCTCACCGGCTGCCCATATTAAGATCTTGTGCCAGCCTAAGCTAAACATTTAATGCTTATAAAACAATTCTTACATTATATTTCAATTTTATGAAGGCGTGTGGTGTAATGGATACCGTTGTTGGAAATGGGCACAATGACAAGTTCAAATCCTGGATGAGGCTGTTTGCAGTTCACATAGAACTAATACTTTTGGGAAAGGTATGAATTCAACTATTCTCCTTCCAGCTATGGGTAAATAGTAGGACAGACTGGGCTCTTTAACCTTGGTTAGGCAAGTCTAGGAGGAAAAAAAACTAAATTTAAACCTGTTAAACTTTGCTTAAGAAGTTAGCCTAATGTCACATCCTGCTTGTGCGAAGGACTGGTGTGTATATATATATATCAACTTAATTCTAGTAACAAGATATTCCGAGAGATGAACATATCCTTATATTGAGGTTTAAAGCGAATTAATCAAAGCATTCTTAAGATAGCTTTGTGTTAAGTATGTGAAATGGAGAATTCAACTATTTCGGAAAAAAACTCTTGTGCTATGTGTGATAAGGGTCAACAGATTCCGACCCCTCCCCCCTCTCTCTACCGTCATGATGTATTGGTTGAAGCTAATGTTGAATGGTATTATTGTTAGAAATCAGATAAGTAGGAGGTAGATATAAACAAGACAAAATTATCTGCAGATTTTAGCCAGCTGATAACTATGACTGACAGAGAATACATTCCACTAACTTTATAAGGTAAATTATATATATATATATATATATATATATATATATATATATACAATATATATACATATATACATACATATATATATATATATATACATATATATATACATATATATATATATATATATACATATATACTTACATGAGAGAGCGAGAAGAAATAATTAGAAAAATGTTATCTTGCTATTTCACAGGACTCTACATATTTTTTTTTCAGCTCTCAGCAGGATTGTCCAAAAAAAATTTTTTTTTTTTTAAAACCTTATTTTGCAGACAAACAAGATATAAACCAACAATTATAAATCTCTAGACAACAGTAGACATTTGATAACATTTATATTAAATATGAGAACCATAACTTAAATCTTGCACATGCATTCAAGTATCAGATGGTTTTAAAAAATAAAATAAATATTCATTTCAATCTATCTATCTATCTATCTTATTATTTTCAAGTCTATCTATTTATCTGTCTATCTATCTCTCCGTCTGTCGGTCTGGCTCGCTCTCTCTCGGAAATTCTCTTGTCAAACAGCACTGTGTTTATGTTGGGTAATTTGCTATTACGTTTGCCGGTTTCGGGGGAACCAGCTCCGGAAAATATTGTGCAGGGTTTCGCACACTGCACAATATTTTGAGAGGAAATAAAAGGAAAATGGAAGAGGGAAAAAGGGGAGGTTGGGCAGAATAAAGAAACACTTGGGGAAGATAAGGTTTGGTTTATTTGTTTATGGCATATCAACATCCACGGGTTATTTTGTGACAGACCGGTCCTTGTAGAAGAACAGTAATGTTATAATGTAACCTATTTTTTGAGGAAGGGGTCTATTTTTTTATCTTGTTATTTTCAAATATGTCTATTAATCTAGCGACATTTATATTAAATATGAGAACCATAACTTAAATCTTGCACATGCATTCAAGTATCAGATGGTTTTAAAAAAATAAAATAAATATTCATTTTTTTTTTCTTCTTCGTATGCTATAATATGCACTAATTCTTTGGCAGTTCTCAGGAAACATTTCTAACAAAAGACAGAACTGGCAAAAAAATAATCAAAATTAGTGTCAAAATAACAAGAAACTTTTCTCCAAAATTATGTTGGAAAATACAGACCAGAAAAAGAGAATATAGTATGAAATTGTACTATATTTGTACTCAGCAAAGTGCTTGAAATTTAACTCTAGTCCTTGAAAGGGTTAAAAAAAAATCGTTCAACTATTCATTTCAATAAAGCAGCTCTATAACTATATATATGTATATATTTATATATATATTTTTATATATATATATATATATATATATATATATGTGGTTAAGAATAGAGGTGAAAAAGTGGACAACAACTCAAGCAAGCAGATGTTGGAGAAATATTTTGTTGCACATTAAGTGTGACTTCTTCAGTGTTTTATTTGAAACGTTTGTGCAGCATACATTTGTTTTTATAGTGCTGCACAAATGTTTCAAATGATTAGAACCAAACTATATGTTTGTTTTACGGCATATCAACCCTTTTTGGGTCATTCAATGCCGAAACAAGTCATTTTGGTAAAAGTTTCAAGTTCTTAATAAAGTTTCAAATTGGTATAAATAATTTTCATTAACTTCATTTGGATTAGATTGTTTAAAGGCATAATAACCCTGTGGGTTATTCAATGCCAAAAACTGTTAGAGTGTGAGATAAAAGTTGGTACTCCAGTTTCCTTTACTGGTGCAATTTTTGTAGATGTATTTTGTGGATGTTAGAACCAGACTAATAAATAGTTTGGAACTTCAAAAACACAAAGCATGGTAGTAGCAGACAAAAACAGTTCCTAAGAATATTCTATATTGAAACATAAGCTATTATTTATCACGGAATTCAGAAATTAAAAAAAACAAAAAAACCCAAAAGGAACAGAAAAAAAGTCCAAAGAGCAAGCAGGTTGAAATTTTATCTCTCAAGTATGCATGAAAATGAGTCACTTTCTTAACATTTTATAAAAGACACTAATTATTATAAACGTGCATGTTATAGCCATATAAATAAGCCAATTCTTTGTTCCTATGTGTGATTAAAGAAAGAAAAAACGTGAAAGGAATGACATACTGGAAATCTCAAGAAGTTTTATTTGTAAGGAAGTTCTCAGTAGCTCCCATGCCATTTAAAAAGATATTGCCTTTCTTTCTTGGGACCTTTTTTTTTTCTTTTTTTTTTCTTAGAAGGGTTCTTCTCTCACACCCAGCTGTTTCTACAATTGGTGTAGCTGCCTGACTGCCGAGATTTTGAGTAATCCTGATAGTCAGACCACCAACCTTTCCAGGCAAGTCGGACAAACATATGGCCAGTCAACAAGCCCAAGCCACTTTCCCCTTCTTAAGAAGGTGAAATCATTTAGTTTGACAAAATAGCATCAAACATTTTTTCTTTAATGATGAGAAGGATATATATATATATATATATATAAACGAAGTAAAGCTTCTAATCTATAAACATTGTATTGGAAGTGGAGGAGGCAGTGAGTCATTAAAAAACGTGTTGGGGGTGAAAAGAAAGAAAAATAAAAGATCCGAGGTTAAGAAGAAGGGAAGTAAAAAATAGACGGAAGGGAAATACAAAGGAGAGAAAGAAAGAAAACTGGATAAGTTGATGATAATAAGGGGGGGGGGTAGAATGCTGAAATCTACTTGCCCTGATTACAAGAAGGGGTTCCCCCCCCAATCTATATGATGGCCCTTATTTAGGTGCATATCAATTTAGTCTCAAGTCTATCAATTCAGTTTATAATCAAATAAGAGTGAAAGAAAAAAGAGAGAGAAAGAAAAAAAGAGAGAGAAAGAAATGCAGCTGACTCCCACCCTGAGCTCTTCTCTGCTAGAATATGCTCAAATGTTAGGGGTCTCTTAAGAAGGTAAGAATAAGGGGATCTATTAAGAGATAAGAGATACTTCTTTCAAAAATCAGCAACTTACCATTCTACTTATTTATTCCAAGACAAGTTGAAATAATAATGATAATTTGAAAAGGTTGTGGAATATGAAGGTGATGGTAATACCAATTGTAGCTGATGCACTTGGCTTGGAAAGGAGACAGGGGGAATTGGGAATCAGAGGAAGAATCAAGAGCATACAGACCACAGCACTGTTAGAATTGGCTAGAATACCCAGAAGAAACCCAAGAAGACTTGCTGTCACTCTAGTGAAAGGCGCCCAATTAAAGCTAGTGTGAAAAACTCATAATGATAAGGATAATAATACTTCCATCCCATAATGGTTGTTATCTTTAGCATATGAAATTTATATGGGACTGGGTATAGTAGTAAATAGTTTTATGTTGACTATAAGTTATTTCAAAAGATTAAACTTGCTTCTATACCAAATCAGTCCAATATTAAACTAAAAAAAAAAAATTTTTTTTTTTTTAAATAAACATAAAAAATAATTTTGCTGTCAAAATTCAAACAAACGTTTTCTTTATAATAAAACCAAGTTTGTAACAGTTAAATTTGGATTAATTCAAATATTTAAAGTTTTTCTTTTGGGGGTGTCAAAACCATTAGGTTTTGATTATCATCTGTCATAAAACAAAATATTATAACAGACAATTATTCAAGTTCAAATGAGACAAATTGGCAGATGGCTAAAGGTTAGTCAGTTGCTATTCAGCACTTGATATATAATCGTCACCTCTGGTCAAAGCTCTGTCCAGCTAAACAACACTTGAATTCATTTTCCATGGCTCAAGTTTTCAGTGAATCATCTGTTGTAAAAGTTTTCTAAAACAATAATAAAAACAGAATGGCATATTAACTTTTGTGGGTCATTTAATTCTCAAACCATCCTTGTTGAACAGCAGTAGTGGTTCTATTTAACTCATAGTTGGGGAGATAAATGTGTTCATACCTTTCCCAAGATTATTAGTCTGAAAGTAAACATAATAACCCCACTGGAGTTTGAACTATGATGTTGTAGTCAAGCCTATTAGCCACCACCAGAATGTTTTGTGATAGTCTATTTACTTAAGTCTCATCAAGCAATTTTAGAAAACCATTTTCTTTTGATGATAGGTATATAAGTACAGTAAAAAATAAATCTGTATTTCAATTATTCTGCCATTTCAGTATTGCAATGGTTATTTCCTATAACTCCAACATAAACAAAGTGGAATCACTCTTGGCTGATAAATTATCTATTTATTGATCTACTAGGAAAAAAGAAGACGGGGTTTAGGTTTAGTTTAATAGGAAAATAAATAAATAATTTATCAATCAAGAATGTTTCCCCTTTGTTTATGTTGGACTTATAGGAAATAACCATTGCAACAATACAGTGTAGTGAATGAACGGTAATATGATGATGGTTCCATCTGTAAGGTTAGTATTGCTTTACTATCAATGGCTTGGACACCAATAATTTTACAACTAGTAGATTTACATCAACAGCAAAACATTTTTAGATTATAGCATTATCATTAGTTGGCTGATTGATAGGTCAAGAGGTCTAATCAAGTATATTGAGCCAGTAGATGTCCATGGCTACTTGCTGACCTTCACAAAGGAAAGCACTAAAACTAGAGTTAAAAAGACCATTCCTTCAGGAGATCAAGAGTATTTCTTAAATCTGTGGTGTCAAAGTATAGCATAAAAATGTCATTCTCTACAGTCTGTTATCATTGATATTTTCTGTATTTTATAGTAATTCATACATATATAAAGGGCAGTTGTGTGTATCTGTATGTCCGGCAGAAACTTTGCAAATAAAACAATTAATGACAAAGTAAATATATATATATTACACATTAAATATCACCAGAACTTGGTTAATGAAGATTTGATTTATATTTGGGAAGATATTTAAAATTTAAAAAGTAACTGAAGGGAAAGTCATTAGCATGTTATTTTGTTTATTTTTTGCTAGCACTAGACCAGGGAGATTGTTTTTGCATCTGAGGTGGAGTGCCGCACCAACCGTTAGCTCCCCACTTTACTGCACAGATCCATCCAGACTGTGCTACATATGTGCTGAGTTGGCGAGGGCCTGTATTGAACCAGAAACCTTGTGGTTCCAAGGCTAAGACAATCAAGGGTAGATCAAACTAAATTCTTTTGATAAAATAAGAAACTCATAGATTTAACTCTTAACATCCTGTTGAGAATTTTTTTAAGTCCAGAGCTCAATTCCTATAACCATTTATCAAAAATGGCTAAAAATGTCCATTTCATTAAAAGTTAGCTATTATTTCCCTTAAATCAAAGACTTCTAAATATGTTTAATATTACATTTAAGCAAAGGCTGTCTTTTGTGTTAGATTAGGAAAATGAATGTGACTTCCAGCCGGTGGAATGGGGTGTATAGGACATTAAGAATTTTAATCAATTTTGATTTTTGAATTATTATATTCTATCACATGTTTGGATATTAAAACCGCATCCCTTCAGTTGGAATATAAAACAGTTTTCAAATAGAGATACTGTCATATAGACTGGGGAGGAAACCCCTTCTTGTAATCAGGACAAGTAGATTTCAACATTCTACCCCACATACACACACACTTTTTATTATCATCTCATCCAGTTTTCTTTTTTCTCTCCTTTGTATTTCCCTTCCATCTACTTTTTACTTCCCTTCCCTTCATACATACAAGTAAAGCCAAAAATAGATGCCAGTCCACAACACCAAGGTCTAGGTTGGTTTTGTATTTTTTTTTTTTTTTTTTTGCTATATCCTGCCCAAAACTAAGAACATGGTTGAAGGTGAATATATATATATATATATATATAGTTTTGGATTCATAGTGAAAGTTTGGTAGAAAACAAATGTATATATGTATAGATTCTAACTATTGTTTAGTTACTCATATTTTTTAGTACAATCCCACTTCTTTTAGGAACTTGCAACACCCTCTGTTTAAAAATGAAAACATGCATATTATATATATATATATATATATATATATATATATATATATATTACACTCACACAAACACATGCCACTCTTTAATCCCAGCTCAAAACCCCGAGAGAAACATTCCTGGCAGTAGAGTTAATTTTTAATGACTTCTTGGAGTAGAGTTCGAATAAGGAAAGTATCCTTTGACATTCTAAGACAAACTAACAAACACACTGCGAACTTTGAAGAAAACATACATTTCACTTTTAGAATCAACTTCCTGCTTTGAAAATAACTGAAAACTTCACTGAATAACAAGACACTGATGCAGGCACAATTAGGCACATTCACCCCACAGAGGAGCTACTGAGAGCAATGAATAATAGGGACGCTTGGTGAGAGATTGTCATAGATATCCGTGCAACTAGCATGACATAATGATGACAATGGATAACTAATTACTGAAATAGTAACACTCCACTGATAAACTATTCATCAATAACACATCAAACTTGGTTATGTTATTCAAAACCTTTCTTTTTTTTAAATAATTTTTTTTTTTCATCTTTCTCAGCAAATAACCGCTCTAAATGGCTTTTGCAGTGTTCTAGGGAACCAATTCTTTTTCCAGTGAGCTCAACCGACAAGGACAGAAGCCTTTGCCAAGGGTGGAAGTCACCTGAAATATCAGGATAAATAAATAAGATTAAGACAATCTTCATCACTTTGAATTTTGGATATTATTCCTTATCTTATCATTCAATACAACCCAACATCCATCACATATCTATAAAGCATACTTGGGCTTCTTAACAATATATACATAGTGTGTGTGGGTGGATGTTTGTTTGTCTGTGTGTGAATGTGATGAGAATTTGCTTAGATATCACCTTCAGCAGCCTCCATTCAATATCAATCACTCATATATGTGCCATAAAAAAACAATGAATAAATAATTATCAGGATTTTACCAGCGACTATGTTCCAAGATAAATTTCCCACTATGATAAAAGCCTGAGAGATAAGTTTGGAGGAGGAGGGGGCTTTTGCCTGGAGCCAAGTCTGAAAACATTAAAATATGACTACCAAGACTGAAAAAGATGGGAACTATGCCCCTTCCCCTACGCTACAATGATTGTGGGGGGAGGGGTAACCTTACTTGGGCCAACAAGAATCATGTAGATTATTGTATCCTTTACAGTTTATAATACAGAGACAAGCAGAGCATAAATGATTTACCAGAAGATTAATATGGCTTAGAACAGAAACCATGCATGTAACCAACATGAGGGGTGAAATATAAAAATGTCTTTACCAGAGAATACAGATAAAGTGAACACACCTAAAATACCCCTAGGAATAAATAATAAACATAATGCATTCATATTCATAAACAATATCAACTAGAGAGAGAGAGAGAGAGAGAGAGAGAGAGAGGCCTTATAAAATTCTGCATTTTTATTCTTTTTATACAAAATCTTTATCATTATTCCTGTGGATTGCTACACAGACATTGTATTATTAATTTGACCAGAAATCGGTTTGTTTTGTAAAGTATTTTTTATTTGTTTTATTTTCAAGATTAACTTTATTAAACAATAAATTTACCGTTTTGTTTCACTCTTCCGACATTTTTGGGGGCAACATCTCAATAACAGCCTTCCAAAACATTTTTAAACTCAATCTTTTTTAAACATTGTTTTTTTTCTATTTAACCCATTGATGGAATTCTAACAGGTACTGCCACTCTGAGTCAGAGTGAACCTGGGATTAAAGGTGATGAAGGGGTACTCCACATTCCCCAGAGCTCCAGAATTGGAACTTCACCATCAGATAGAGCTTAATGTCATACTCAGGTCAATAAGATCCTCAGCCACCGCCTTCTAGCACATATATGATAAAAAGGATCGGGGCTTGCCATAAGGACAATAGGGTTGAGAATCATATGTGCTAAAGCTTAACGTGACCAGCTGATTAGTTGGAGGGGATTCTCCGACCACTCGTAAGAGCCAAAGTGGAGTGTTAGTATTTACCACCTAACCCACGTGTACGGATTAGGCACAAGGCCCTATTAATGTGGGACCTCACACAAACCGTGACTCATGGGTGGCGGGTGCAAAAAATGTGTTGTTCCCGTCAGCATTCCCCCCCTCAAGGGGGGGCTCAGGCACTAGGCAATAATAATGGTCTTGGAAGGAGCTCATAGTAGAGACTCACTTTCAATCCCACCATATACACAGTATTATTATTTTTTTTTTTTTCAAATGAAGCCTTTTGTACAGTTAGTAGTTCATTTTACTTGGTCCATATCGTAAAGTATTTATTTTTTATTACCACTAATAATTTTTTAAAATATGACATTTAACATTTTCATTAATTCTAAATAGTGAATCAAATGTAGAAATACTATCCGCAGCCAGCATCCAACTCCTTTTTTTTTTTTCTTTTGCGTAACTTAATGTGGTTTCAATAAGCCGATTTCATTATTTGAATATGCAAATTATTTTACTGAACTTAAAAGACAAATCAATTCATGATGATGAGCCTAAGCCAGATGGCATTTAGATCTGAATACTTTCAACTCTTTCCTCATTGGCATACTATTTGCAGTATATATATATATATATATACATATATTATATATATATAGGGGGGGGCATACAGCTGCTGTTTTGTGGGGTGCATTCCTATTGGCTATCACACTTGGTGGTTCTGAGGCAGATGCTCTACCGACAGAGCTAAAGTAGCCCCGTGACTAATATCTACCACTAAATAGTATTTACTATATATATATATATATATATATAGTGGTTCCAAGTGGATACTCTACTGACTGAGCAAAACATGACCCTAATATACTTATAAAATAAGTCAGATTTTGAAGATATAATTTTTAAGGGGAAATATAAAATTAGTATCAACCTATAATTCTTGTATGTTGAAATTCAAAAAAAATAGTATGGCAGACTGGGCTCTTTAACCTTGGTTAGGCAACCGGTCTAGGAGAAGGAAAACTCTGAATTCAAACCTGCTGAACTCCGCTTAAGAAATTGATCTTGTGTCGCATCCTGCTCATGCGGAGGGATTTATTTATTTAATTATTTATTTATATATATATATATAATAAGGAGGACTAGACAGTCTTTGGCTTGAAAAATGAATTCCATTAATTAATGATCATCATCATCATCATCATCATCATCATCAAGGCATTCTGACAGTACAGACTATCTGGATTCTCTCTGTGTCTCTTTTGGCATCTGTCCCTATTGGACATCACTCTTGGTGGTTCCGAGACAGATACTCAACCAACATTGCTAAACCAGCCTCATGATTAATGTCTACAACTAAATAAAGTGTATTGACAAGGAAATCCCTTGCTGTAATTACAAAAAATAGATATTACAGTAAGAAGGGTGACAAGCTCAACCAATAGGCAAGCGAGTTGGGTTGGAGTGCACCGAAGCGTAGTAACAAGGTAAAAGGTGGGTTAGACTAGAGCCAAAAAAAAAAACAAACAAACACACAAGCACCAGGTTCCAGTGATTGACCACCAAGTAATAGTCTATTGGTCAATGTGATGACTGTTTTAGATAGAATAGAAGAGAAAAAGGGGGCATACATGCTGATTAATAGCTGGGGTTAAGTAGCTTGAAACACAAATATGCCATCAAGAAACAAATGGTCACCCTGTGTAATGTCATGAAACAAGTAGGATGGCGTCATTAAGCGTAATATCCTTTCTCTAGTTCCTAAACAATTACTAGGTGTTTGGAGAAAGAAAGGCAAGGTGCTGAGACGAAAGAGTATTTGTTTTTTTATTACAAACTGAATAGGTTAATAGCCTGTTGTTAAGTGACAGCAACATAAATACAAATAAAAGCAACATTATATCTACTAGCAAAATTAAAAAAAAAAAAAGAGATTTTTTAAACATATTGCCTGAGGGGTGGGAGTTAAAAATTCAATGTCAGCGAGTTTGTACCCTAAATAAGTAAAATCATCAAATTCATTAAAGGATGAAAAAATAAAACAATTTGAAATGTAAACTTTAAATATGTATTAAAATAAAACAAACTATATATAGATATATAATACCAGTCATGTATTTATTAAAACATTTTTTTTTAAAAAACAATGAGGACTGTCTAATGTTGCATGTTCAAATTTTGAGTGTATTTATTCTATGTTATGACAATTTTGGGTAATGTGATGTAAACAGTGATGTAGTTTTTGTTACAGACAAAAACCGGAAGCGAATCTCCATTATTAATAGATATATCAATACTTAGAGGGCCGGTTTAGCTCAGTCGGTAGAGTGTTCGACTAGTAACCACAAGGTTCATGCTTCGATACCGGCTCTTGCCAACTCAGCTTACGAGTAACACAGGGATCTGTGCAGTAAAGTGAAGAGCTGATGCTAGTGTGGTGCTCCACCTCAGATGCTAAAATAATCTCCTTGGTCTAGCGCTAGTGAAAAGGGGATAGACTCCCTTGCTGTTGGCTGATACCGAAGTTAGGCCGCCCTGACAACTTTACTTACTTTTTATTAATACTTGTGTTCCTTAATTGTATGAACATTATCATCTTGCAACACCCTCTGATTAAAAATCAAATCATCCAAGATGAAATGCAAAAATGTAAATCTTGCTTATCTGCTGAATTCTTATGAGTGTTTGGTTTGGTTTAATGGCATATAAACCATGTGGGTTATTTAATGCCAACTCTTCATAATATTTATGAAATATACAACATAATATAATACAAATAATATCTAGCATAACATAATATATATACATATTTATGCATACGTATGTTTTGTAAGTAATTATTTGGTGGTAAAAAAAGTTTTGAAAAAAAAAAAAAAAATTGTCAGGTTGCGAGATTACAGTAACCTATTTTACCTTCCAGGTGCATTCCCGTAAATGGTATTATGGATGTATATCATATTAGATTCATAATTTTGTGTAGTCACCTCAGCTAAATAATGGAACATTCCATTTTTATTATAAAGAGAGAAAGGTAAGAAAAAGGGCCTACTGTACAGTAAAAAATAATAAAGAAAGAAAGAGCACTGAGAAGAAAGTGATTTTTTTAAAAAATTACAAACTGAATAACAACATGCTGTTAGTGACAGCAATATAAATACAAATAAAGGCAACATCATATGAACTATTAATTAAATTAATATTAATTTTTATTATTAAAAGAGGATTAAATCAAGATCATTATACTTTTTACATATTGAACTATTTTGCAATAACTCTTAATTAAACGTATCAAACGTAATAATTAAATATAATACTGTGGTATATCCACAGGTCCTGCTAGTGAACATCCAATAGAATTACAAGATTTAATTCAGATGTAAGTATGAATTGGCAACAAATCAAGCCATGTTTGTGCCATGTGCTACTCATTAAGGTTGGAGACTGTTCAAAATTGTCCAAAAAAAAAAATAATAATAATAAGAGTCTAGGGGAAAGATAGAGAGAGAGGGGCTGAGCACGCAAAGCGATAATGCTAATCTGTTTCAATCGAACATAATAAAAAGGAAAGAAAGAAAGAAAAAAAAAAGTGAGAGAGAATTAAATCAAGATTATTATACTTTTTACATATTGAACTATTAAGCAATAGCTCTTAATTAATCATCCAAGAAACAAACCTCATTAAGGTTGGAGACTGTTCAAATTGTCCAAAAAAAGAAATAAATAATAAGAGTCTAGGGGAAAGATAGAGAGAGAGAGAGGGGCTGAGCACTCTAAGCGATAACACTAATCTGTTTCAATCGAACATGATAAAAAGGAAAGAAAGAAAAAAAAAAAGAGTCAGAGAATTAAATCAAGATTATTATACTTTTTACATATTGAACTATAAGCAATAGCTCTTAATTAATCATCCAAGAAACAAAGAAAGAAAGAAAAAGAGTCTAGGGTAAAGATAGAGAGGGTGAGCATGCCGAAGCTAATCTGTTTGAATCAAACATAATGAAAAAGAAAGAAAGGAAAAAAATATGAGGATTAAATCAAGATCATTATACTTTTTACATATTGAACTATTTCGCAATAACTCTTAATTAAACGTATTAAACGTAATAATTAAATATAATACTGTGGTATATCCACAGGTCCTGCTAGTGAACATCCAATAGAATTACAAGATTTAATTCAGATGTAAGTATGAATTGGCAACAATCAAGCCATGTTTGTGCCATGTGCTCCTCATTAAGGAAACAAACAAAAAAAGACAGCTTCAAAAAAAGACAAAGAAAAAATAAACTTATTAAAATATTCATCATTGTAAGTGGTCTCTCTTCTGGGTGAAGTGGTTCTAAGAAGTTTCCTATCAACCACTAAACAAAGCATGTCCATTGACACGGAAGGGGTCAAGACTATTAAAAAAAAAAAAATATCTAAGAGATTCTTCCTTAAAAAAAAAAAAACAAAAAAAAAACAATTACAAAATAATGCTTATGTAACATGTGTATAAATAGAAACCCATTAGAATGTGTATAGAAAATGTGTAAAGTACAACACTGTTTCTCCAATTACTAAAAAAAGAAAAAAAAAAAAAGAAAAAAAAAAGACAATTATGTTCTAATTTACACAGAAATAGTAGGAAGTAGTATAATTTTGAAAACAAATCTTTTTCATTCAGTTTTTTTTTTTTTTTTTTTTCAACTTTTAGATGAATGATGACATCAGGCAGTAAGTTTTAAGTGAGAGTCATTAAGTACAATTTGTCTGAATACCAAGGATCAGTCAGTTCCATCAGTAGTACTATAACAATCCACTTGGACGAAGTTTGAAGCATTCCCTAATGTCCAGTGTCCATCAACTATCTTAGACATTCATTAAAAAAATGTATTAAAAGAACCAAACATTTGCTACATTCACTAATATATATATATATATATATATATATATATACACACACATACATACATACATACATACACAGTAATGCTGATAGCTATTTGATTTAGAGCATCCTGGGACGCACATATTTGCTTTGAACGGTCCGGGGAAAATTTATGGGTCCCAACTAAAGCCTTCTAACTCTTACCTTGTAACCTATCCTGTGTAATTTATTTCTAAGAAACTATTGAAATGTAATTACAGTTAGCTTGAAATGGTGAGAGAAGAAAAAAGAAAAACACTGGGATGCATGGATATAATTTTACTGTGTCCTTTTAGATTTTTGTGCATCAGGGATGCAGGGGCATACCTATCAGCATCTATGTGTGTGTGTGTGTATGTGTATAATATATATATATATATATATAACCCAACCCTCCACACACAGGTTGTGACACAAGGTCAATTTAAGCAGAGTCAATGGTTTTGAATTCATAGTTATCCTTCTCCTAGACTGGTTACCTAAGCAAGGTTAAAAAGTCCAGTCTGCCTTATATATATGTGTATACCTTCAAATACATACAATATGTGAAAAAATATCTGGAAGAAATTAATTTACTTAGCTTAGTTATGGTACAAAGCAAGAAGTATAAGGCACTCAGTGAGAATCAAACTCCCTAGCAATGGTTTGCTAGCTTAGCTCGTTAAACATTAAATTTTGTGAGATGTCATATCCAGAATAAAGTAAGGTTAGGATGACAGGCTGTAGTTTAAATTTGGCAAGAACTAAATTTCAAAAGTTGTATTTACTGCTACAATTGGAAATGAAAAAAAAAAACAAAAAAAACTTGTCTATATTCTGACTAGAACCAAAGCTGGGTGTTTAAAGAAACACCTTTTATAAAAAAGAAAAAAAAGGAGAAAAAAAAGAAAAAATAATTAAAAAGAAAAAAAAAAAGAGGTAAGAAAAATAAACCATTTATATAATTGGATAACGACTAATTCTTCTCTCTTCCCCCCCACAAGAGTATTAGCTTTGGCATCCAAGTTTGCCTTTAAAGAATTTTGGTAAGAAACTGAGGCTGCCATTTTTGAATAAGGCAATGTTAAAGAGAGAAATTGGAGCCAGTTCAGTAGAATAATGGCAGGTGGGCAAATGAGCAGAAACACAAACAAGCAAAGAAAACAAACTTTACCATAAGAAAATACAAAAGGTAAGGGAGGAAAAAAAACCTCTTTTTAGACATCTCATAAAAATAAATAAGGCAAAACTTCTTTATTTTTTTTCTTTTGACTTTATATCAATACTTAGTGCACAGGTTAAGAAGTTATGTACTATTTTCTTTTGAGGAATAAGAATAAGTGGTGTTATTACAGTACCCATTTAGTAGGTTAGATTTTACGGCATGTCAACTCTTGTTGGGTTATTTTATGCTGAAGACATTTTGTTTTATTCATTCTTGATGGGTACTCAATTTCTTTTAAAACGTTTTTAAATTTTTTTTTCTTCTATTTTACCCATAGATGAGACCCTAACAGGTACTACCTCTCTGGACCTGGGTGATGAAGGGGTACTCCACACTCCCCAGAGCTCCAGAATTGGACCTTCACCATTATATGCAGTTTAACATTATACTCAAGACAAAGTACTGATTAAGAACTCTCAGTATAAAGCGTTTTTTTACCCATAGATGACCCTAACAGGTACTACCTCTCTGGACCTGGGTGATGAAGGGGTGCTCCACACTCCCCAGAGCTCCAGAATTGGACCTTCACCATTAGATGCTGTTTAAAATTATACTCAAGATAAAGTACCGATTAAGAACTCTCAGTATAAAGCGGTTAGCAGATAACTATGAAGATTATTTGAATATGCATTTGTTTTTGACAAATATATCATAAGCAAGTATACTTTTAAAATAATTAGGTAGAAAAAGAAATGATATGTAAGGGGTTAAATGACTCCAGACCATGTATAAAATAATATAAAAAGAGATAGAGCATTAAACATGCTAAACACTTTTGTAATATTATTGCAGTGATGCTGATAGCTTGTTGATTTAGTGCATCCTGGAAACGCACATATTTGTTTTGAATGAGTCCCAGGAAAATTTATGAGTCACAACTAAAGCCTTGTAACCTATCCTGTGTAATTCATTTCTAAGAATCTGGGGAAACAACTAAAGCCGGCTAACTCCTACTAACCTGTGAAACTATTTGTATTTACAGTTTGCTTGAAATGGTGAGGGAAGAAAAAAGAAAAACACTGAAAAGCATGATATGATTTTAATGAGTCCTTTTTAAATTTTTGTGCGTCAGGAATGCAGGACACGTTCCTATCAGCATCTCTGTTATTGTAATAGATCATATCTATATTTATTTACCAATAAACATGGTAAACTTTTAAAAGTTTAGAAACAATGATTTTATTACATCTTTAAAATTTTGTGATGTATGAAGCAACAACAATAAATCTTGGAAGCCAAATAAGTAATTTCCAGGGAAAAAAATAAATGGAAAATTACATGTTTCTTTAAACTGATACATTTCCTTTAGTGAAAGACAAATCTGATTAAACACTTTGAAACAAAAGAAAAAAAACAAACTTTTTTTTCTAAATTGCTTACAGTTTTTTTATGAGTTTATTTGAGACAAAGATCAATTCTCTTTAAGTTAAATTGAGTGGAATCCAACATCACCAAACTGATTTTTTCAAATAAAAAGGGGAGTCTTAGTTTTTTTTCTTTCTACAAAAACAATATACACACACTCAGTGATGCTGATAGCTTTTTGGTTTAGTGCAATCCTGGGACGCATATATTTGCTTTGAATGAGCCCCCAGGAAATTTTATGGGTCCCAACTAAAATTTCTTAATAAATTGTAGGTTTTTTTATTTATAATCTGGGGAAATAACTAAAGCCATCTAACTCCTACCTTATAATCTATCCTGTGTAATTCATTTCTAAGAAACTATTTTTTTCAATTAAGCTATTCGAATTTTTTATGTGAGATTTGCTAACTGTGCCTAAGAGAGGGGTATTAAGAAAAAAGAAAAACACTGTGACACATGGATATGATTTTACTGCGTCCTTTTAGATTTTTGCGCATCAGGTACGCAGGATGTGTATCTATCAGCATCTATTTCTGCATACTAATACTTTTATCTCAAACTTTTATGTTTGACTTTCAAATTATCACTCAAATAAAATGAAAGGTATTTAAGCACCACATATACACTAGCTGTATTAACTCTTTGCCTACTTTAAACCACTCACAGTGGCTCTCCCACCAAAGTACAAAAACTGATGGTTAGTTCATTATAATTGAGTGGAAAGACTCAGATTACAATAAAACTTTTTATTTGAATAGAATGAGTTCTGAGGTGAACAGATAGTGAATTTTGAATTCCACCATACAATTAAAAAAAACACCAAGAAAATTTGGTTGGCAAAGAGTTAAAAGGTATAGTCACTTTTCCTTTAGTGATGGTACACATACAATCAAATAATATGTATGCAAATTAAGCTTTGTATGTATGTGTATAAAACCACAAAGTTTAATAGACTTCATGCCAACAATGTGTAGAAACAAGAAAACAAATAATATAAACCAAAAACAAAATATAACAGAGAATAAAGAATTTTGACAAGTTACCAAAATTGATATTCTATCTAAAGAGGATTAAGAGGGTAGAAGAAATATAATCAGTAAGCAATTTCATTGGTCATTGAACTTATCTAGATTTATTTTTAGAATATAAACTCCAACTTCAACGCTTGGCTTAGTTTTATTTATGTAATGGCATATCAACTCTTTATGGATTAATTTAAGCCAAAATTTGACATAATCAACTAACTATTGACCCCATAGATATATATATCATATCAATAATTCATACACAATTAGATGGAACCTAAACTATATTCCTATTTGCACACATCATATCAATAATTCATACACAATTAATGGTTTCAACTAACTATTCCTATTTGCACACATTCATATATGAAATGAAATATTCCTAATACTAACCATTTCAAACAATCAATTTGACCCATAGATGATACCCTAACAGGTACTACCACTCCAAGTCAGAGTGAATTAGAGAGTAATGGCCATGAAGGAGTATTCCACACACCCAAGAACTCCTGAACTACACTACCAGATGTAGTTTAGTATCATCCCCAGGATACCCCTTTTTAGAGGGGATGCAGACAACATTCTCAGCTCTACTGACAGAGCTGTTCATAGCATACTTTCATTACATATAAAAATTACCAAAATATCTTCCGAAATTCACAATTTTAATATTACAAATAAAACAAACACGTAATTTAAAAAAAAAATTCATTTTAATTTTATATTGGGCATTTAAGCAATGCAAGACCATTTGGAATGGCTTTATTCTTAAAATTGGGTGAAATAAAATGAGACAAATAAGAAATCTGCGATTAAGCAACACCAGATAATCTGTATTCACATTTTTGCATTGCATCTTGGACGGTGTCTTTTTTAACCAGAGGGTGTTCAACAGACAGAAAATTTAGGAACAAGCGTATTAATATATAGATAAGATAAAGTCAATTCCTATTTCATAAAGACCTATTTTGAAAAATAGAGCCTACTTATTTTACGCATAAAATACTTAAAGTACAAAAGAGAAAATTGATTTTCGTTTTTTTAAGACTTTTGAGAGAGAAAAAAATAATTCAAGTTTAAAGACGTTTGCAATATGAAACCAGGTAACATGCTAGCAAAACAAATATTTAAAAAAAAAAAAAAAATAGGTCTGTATCAATTGAAAAGGAAATGCTATACAGACTGAAGATTTTTTTTTTTTTCTTTTTCCTATCCAGTTTATTTTTGCCTTTTCACATGAAATACTTGACATTCAAGTCTGTCAATAGCAACTCGACTAACAAATCTAACCAATCAGAGAGAGAGAGAGAGAGAGAGAAGGAAGAGAAAAGAGAGAGAGGAGAGGAAAGAGGGAAAGAGAAGAAGAGAGAGAGAGAGAGAAAGAGAGAGAGAGAAGAGAAGAAAGCGGAAAGAGAGAGAGAAGGAGAAGAAAGCGGAAGAGAGAGAGAAGGAGAAGAAAGCGGAAAGAGAGAGAGAGAGAAGAGAGAGAGAGAAGAAAGAGAGAGAGAGAGAGAGAGAGAGAAGAAGAAGAAGAATGAGGAGAGAATAATAAAAAGAAGCAAAAGCTTCAAAATAACTCAAACAAAATGTATATAAAAATAAAATAAAATAAAAACAAAAGAACACATTAATCCATTTTTACAGATTTCTTTATTCCCAATACAGGGTGTCCACAAAGACTGGGTACATGGGTGGATTAACACACTTTTAAAACAAAACAATTTTGTATAATTATAATTAATTATATCTAATTGTTTATGTTATGATTTTATTTACTGCCTTCTCGGAAAAATAACATAAATAAATACAATAGTGAAATCTCCATGTACCATGACTTTGTGGACACCCTGTAGAACATACTGAATTTATGCTAATGAACTTATGCTAATGATCTTCTCTTTTTTTTTCTTTTTTAAGTATAGAAAATTCCCAGGACATAATCTTTCAGATGCTTTCTAAATATGAAATAGGAAAATATTGCTGAGAGCACTCGCCAGTGTACCCAACGGGTACTTAGCCCTTCTCGGAGCCGCAGCACAGTGCTAGAAACCAGCGAAACCAAGCCCACCTATGATATACTAAAATGGACAGCAGGTGGACATCTAGGGGTCATGACTCTAATGTGGTTCGACTCCCTGAGAGTGTCAGGAGTTAAGGGCCAAAACACCTACCTAAAGGGATCTCTCCTCTGAGGGACCACCTACTGTAACATTCTCCCAGGGTTTCTTTCAACCAGTTTGTTTTTCAAAGATACTGCAATAAGTTGATGCCATAGCAGCGAGTAAGCTAATTAGTAGGTCATTGTGTGTGAGTTTGATCCTCCAATGGCTGCTTAACATTATGTTGACCTTGAGCAAAATTAAAACAAGCTTCACATCTATTTTAACCCATTTAAGCCTGATATTTCAGGCCAAGAACTATTTTACTATATATTGTAAACCCAGGCGTGTGGTGTAATGGTTAGAGTCACAAGAAATGGACTCATCGACCAGAGTTCAATTCCTGTACAAGGCTATTTGTATTTCTCATAGCACTAATACCCTTGGGAAAGGTATGCATCCAACTACTCTCCCTCGAGCTATGAGTAAATAGTGAGGCGACTGGACTCTTCAACCTTAGTTAGGCAACCAGTCTAGGAGACAGAAAACTCAGAATTCAAACCTGTTAAACTCTGCTTAAGACAGTAACACACATATATATATACATATATATATATATATATATATATTTATGTGTGTTTACATGTTGGTCACACGTCCTTGATCAATTATGGAGACTAAAAATGGTTATTTCCTACAAGTCTAACATAAACAAAGGGGAATCACTCTTGACTGATAAATTATTTATTTATTTTCCCATTAAACTAACCCTAAACCCTATCTTCTTTTTTCCTAGTAGATCAATAAATAATTTATCAGTCAAGAGTGGTTCCCCTTTGTTTATGTTCGACTTATAGGAAGTAACCCTAAAAATTATATAGAACATAGCCAGAACAAAAAAAGAATAATTTGTATTGACTAATAGCTTACGTAGTCAGAGTTTTTGTCAAATTAAATTCTACAGTACCAAATGACCATGAAACAAGTTTTATCAGATAAAGATCTAGTCTGGCATTGGTCAGGATCTTTTTTTTTTTATCACCCCAAATTCAGCAATATCAAGAGTGTCAATTTTTAGCATCAAAATGAACCAATTTGGGTTAAATCAAACTTAATGGACCGAAATTCCACCATCGTATGTCACACCACCAAAAGAAAAAAAAAAAAAAAAAAAAAAAAAAAAAAATCAGGGAATTAACCGAATTTAATGAAATTTTCAGTGTTGATATATTAATGAATACAAGATATAATGCACCATTTTATTTCATTTAAAAACTTTTACATTTTTTCAGGTCAGTTAACTTTATACCACATATCTTAGAGAATCTGTGTTACACCTCAAAGATACATGGTTCAAAGTTAACTGACCTGAAAAAATGTAAAAGTTTAAAAATAAATAACTGGTGCATTATATCTTTTATTCATTAATATATCAACACTGAAAATTTCATTAAATTTGGTTAATTCCCTGATTTTTTCATTTTTTTCTTTTGGCAGAGTGACATATGATGATGGAATTTAGGGCTGTTAAGTTAGATTTAACCCCAATTTGTTTCAAATAAAAAAGGTTTGGCCCTTATCAATTCGCAAAGATAGAAAAGCATTTTTTTTAAAAATCTTATAATAATGTAGATTCAGTGTCTGTCTGTAGACAAAACTACATCACATCTTACATCACAATACCTTCAGGAATTGCGTAAGTTTATCAATGATTATTTAATTGATAGAATAAATCTTATTTATTAACATGGTCTCTATGAAAATCTGAGTTAGACTTGCCCCAAAACAGCCTATGTTATTAGTGCATTTAAAATCTTGCTGTGCGTCTTATATATCACTAAGAAATAATGGTTTACATAATATATGGTGTGGTTAATTTGCATACTGGGTTTAATAAACAATTACTTGGTGTTATTGATCTAATATTGTTTTATTCTCTAGTGTATTAAAACCAATTCTATGAATGATTTTATATAGAAACCATTTAAAATAAGTGTAATCTTTTAATAGGTGTTCTTATTTAATTTCTTTAGTCTTTCTAATTTAATAAATTTTATTGCATAGTTAATTTTCTTCTCTGCATATTCAGAAAACCAAAACCTTTTTCTACGTCAGCTTAGACCATTGCAATTGCACCCCCCCCCATAAAAAAATCTAACAGTAAAAGCCGAATTTCTCATCAATATAAGGTCAAAGGTTAACAACACATACTTAATGCTACCGTGATGTAATAAGAATCTTGACTTGAACACCCCCACAGAGAGACCAACAGAGAAGAACGCCAACTTTGGTAGCTGATTTTCATGAAGGTCTGCTAAGCGAAGACAGTATCATTGAAGCTCAATGCTTTAAAGATGATGACAGGAGGATATAGTGAACTTATTCATTAGATACTGAATATTACATCACTTAGCAAAATGCTCCCCACATAGCATACAGCCTACTCACTTATACACCTGGATAGAATTACGAAGGTTATCCTTATCTTAGCTGGCACACTGAAAAATAAAAATAAAAATTGCTATCACCATTTTTTTGTATGCAAAAATAAGCCTGCTGACAAGTAGGTAATATGAATTCCTAAGCTCCAATCGACACTTCACCTTTTATAGAATGGCCAAACTTGTTACCTCGGCCAATAAAAAAGAAACAGTATTTACCGATTCCTTTTTATTGGCCGTGGTAACAAGTAGATTGTTTCCTCTCTGAGAACTAATAAATAAAAATAAAAAAATGAAAAAAATTATTATTCCGCACATTTTTAGGCACCATTCACAATTCTGTCTGTGTGTGCAACATTTTTACCAAATCTAATTCTTTGGCTTTTTCTTCAGGTGTCTATTACATCCGGTGGTCTTTTTGCAATGTATACCTGAGAAAGATTGAAGAATGTACATAAGAAAAAAAAGAAGAAAATGCTGAGCTAAAAATAATGTAGATATGATGATAATGGCCCAAGAATATGCCTGGAATAGCAAGCAGATTTTTTTTTTTTTTTTTTTTTTTAGACTGAAAGGCTATAAGCTGTATGAATATCCAGTATTCAAATGTTTATTTTAAAATTAGATTCTCAAACAATTTAATGTTGGAAAAAGGAGAATCTTAGATTTTATGAATTGGGAGTAAATAGAGAAAAGTGGGTAATTTCCTGTAAGTCTAACATAAACAAAGGGGAACCACTCTTGACTGATAAATTATTTATTTATTTATTGATCTACTAGGGAAAAAAAAGACGGGGTTAGGGTTAGTTTAATGGGAAAATAAATAATTTATCAGTCAAGAGTGGTTCCCCTTTGTTTATGTTAGACTTATAGGAAATAACTGAAAAGTGCTATGCCAGACTCGGTCACGGCCCTTTTTTCACAGACAACTACACATTCTCCCATCTTTCGAAAGTCATCCAGTCATACACCCTGGAAAAGGAGAATATTAGATTATATGGATTGGGAGTAGACAGCGAGGGAGACTCTCCTCTTGTCACTAGCGAGATTGTTTTTGCGTCTGAGGTGGAGCACCACACCTACCATCAGTTCCTCACTTTACCGCATAGATCCCTGTGCTACGCATATGCTGAGTTGGCGAGGGCTGGTATCAAACCTGGAACCTTGCGATTCCTAGGCAAGTGCACTACCGACTGAGCTAGGGGAAAACAACAAACACCAGGTCAGAGTGGGACTGGAAGTAATGGCAAGAAAAAGAACTGGAATCTCACCACTTGATGCAGTTTAGTGTCACATACTCAACATAAAATGTATGCTTTAATAAAATGCACACTTTAACACCCCCCCCCAACTGTTTTTAAACAAGTTTAGAATCTAGCAAGACCGCTTACGGAGCTTATCAATATTCTATTCATATTCCCAAAGAAGTTACAAGTGATTATAAATATAAACAACATCTGCTTTGCATACAACTTGTATCTTTATTTTTAAGAGTCAAAGATTTGCTAATTTTAGAATGAAAAGAAAGAAAAGAAAAACCTGAAGTTATGAGAAAATTTCTTTTTCGAAGACTGTACAGTTATCTCAAGATATACAGAAACATTTCAGACCAGAAGAGAGAGAGAGAGAGAGAGAGAGAAAGAGAGAAAGAGAGAGAGAGAGAGAGAGAAAGAAGAGAGAGAGAGAGAGAAAGAGAAAGAGAGAAAGAGAGAAAGAGAGAAAGAGAGAAAGAGAAAGAGAGAAAGAGAGAGAGAGAGAAAGAGAGAAAGAAAGAAAGAGAGAAAGAGAGAGAGAAGAAAGAGAGAGAGAAAGAGAAAAAAGAGAGAAAAAAGAGAGAGAAAGAAAGAAAAAAGAGAGAGAAAGAAAGAAAAAAGAGAGAGAAAGAAAGAAAAAAAGAAAAAAAAAGAAAAAAGAAAGAGAAAGAGAGAAAAAAAGAGAGAAAGAGAGAGAAAAGTAGAGACTTTTAACCCTTTCCTACTCATTCTTCGCTAAAAATGAGGACCAGGACTTGATTTCTACTTAAAATATACAAGCATATAAGTATAGTGATTGAGGGGGGGGGGCATAGGTGGCGTTGAGAGGATGAAATGATAACATATTTAGAATGCCTGGCATTTTTCTTCCTTAAACAGAATCATATATCTTTTTTTTCCCTCTTCTCCTTTTCCTTAAAGCAGAACATTGTATATCAAGTTGTCAAAAGCTGGACTGAAATAGTTTCATTGTACAAGAGAATGGATTGGGTTAAAAACAAAACAAAGAGGGTAATAACAGGAAAGCTACACACACACACACACACACACATATATATATATATATATATATATATATATATATATATATATAAGGTTAAGTAAACAAACAAATGTGTTTATCTTTATATGGCTTTACACCGACAATTTTTGGAGGATATGTGCTTAATTGAAGTCATACCTAATTTTGAAAATTAATTAGTTAATAATTAATGAATTTAGGCAGGCATATATGTTCAAATGCAAAGCTAAACGAGTACATTCAGGGATTGACATTTTCTCGATTCGTTTAGCCTTACATTTGAACATATATGCCCGCCTAAATTTATTCATTATTAACTAATTAATTTTCAAAATTAGGTATGACTTCAATTAAGCACATATCCTCCAAATATATATATATATATATATATATATATATTATACACTAGCAAAAGTACCCGGTCCATGACCGGGCTATCACACACACACACACACACACTGTAAGTGTCTTATTTTTAAAAGAGCATTAAATTTATAGAAAGCTTTAGAACAGGCATGGGCAGCCTTTTTTGAGAAGTGAACCACATGAGACAAAAAGAAAAGAAAAATTCAAGGTAATTTTGCATTGATCGCACTTCAACTATTTTTACAACGGAAGTCCATACCCATAAGAATCAGCCTTAAAAATAGTGAAAAGTCAATTTTCTTCTCTTTTGTAAAAAGATCTTTATATAGTTACCAACCACTCTACAAGAATAGGATGTTGACACATGGTCAATTTCTTAAGCAGAGTTTAACAAGTTTGTATTCAGAGTTTCCCTTCTCCTAGACTGGTTGCCATACCAAGCTTAAAGAGCCCAGTCTGCTCAATTATTTACCTAGAGCTGGTTGGTTGGTTGTTTTATGGCATATCTACCCTTTTCAGCTCATTTAATGCCGAATAAAGTTATTTTAATAATATCAGGTTGCTTACAGTATTTTCTGTTATTTAAATGGTCACCCATCAAAGTACTGAACAGGCTCATCATTACTTAACTTTGGTGATCTAAAAAAGTCAAAGTCAACGGGGCGGCCTAAAGTCGGTATCAACCAGTCAGTGAGGGAGTCTATCCCCTTTTCAATAACGCTAGACCAAGGAGATTGTTTTTGCATCTGAGGTGGAGCGCCACATCTACCATCAGCTCCTTACTTTACCGCACAGATCCCAGTGCTACTCATGCGCTGAGTTGGCGAGGACCGGTATTGAACTAGGAACCTTGTGGTTTCTAGCCGAACGCTCTACCAACTGAGCTAACCCGGTGATCTAGCAGGAACCTATAGCTGGGTTCATACCTTTCCAAGGATATTAGCAATATGTGAAATGCTAACAACCTCTTTCAGGAATTGAACTCAGGTAACCAAGTTTACTCCTTACAACTCTTATGCCACAAGCACCTCTTATAATATACATAAGCCTTATAAAACTATTTCTCTATTTAATAACCAAGAATTTACATTAAAATATCTAAATGAATAAAGTTGATAAGAATTAATTTTTTTTTTTTATCCAATTATAATTGGCAAATTATGACCAACCCATTTGCATTAAAAGGCAACCAAGATGTATCTTTCCAGTAAGACAGATTATCTGAAAATGTATCCCATTACAAAAACACACACATACACACAGAGGGGAGGGTGATGAAGGGCAGGGTATAATAAGAGCTCAAAGAGGAAGCAATTAACTTGAGAAGGCCAAAATACCACAAAATGTTTATATACTCTTATCAGATCTCGGATTTTAATTCTGAACCTTCAGCATTTGAATCTATATTTAGTTATATAAAACTCTAGCAATCTAAGGCCAGTTTTCTCCTAACTTTATTTACCCTAATATGAAAATGCAAAACACTAGGACAATCTTGAGAGTAGCAGCAATTGGAGGAAATTAAATAGATTTGTTTAGCATGTAATGTTAACAACTTCCTGTATCTTAAAGTCAGTGTGGGCCTAGTTTACTACATTCATCTAACTTGAATAGGTCACAAGTTTAGCACTTAATTTCATTGCATTCAAACATTTTAAAAAGACTCTTTTTTTAAATAGTATATATATATATATATATATATATATAATATATATATATATATATATATATGTATGTATGTATGTATGTAAGAAAGTTTTATAGAAAAACAACAAGATGTTAAAAATTTTTGCTGACAGATATCAGTTTCGACATTATGAATATGTCTTTATCAAAGCAACATTGTAAGCAGAAAAACAAAATGAATATATCAGTAATTACGAGGCACAGAACGCTCTCGATCAGTACCGGAATTTTTTTATTATTAATATATATATGAATGAGAAAAAAGAAAGTTTTGAATATCAGATTGACGGGTCTTACTAGTGGTATAGTGTTATGAGAATTTATCTATTACTAAAAATGAATTCTTGCAGTGAAAGGATGAAAAGTATATATATTATATATATATATATATATATATATATATATATATATATATATGGCATCATCCTTGATAGGATTCAACCAAAATTGAGAACTCAATGTAAATATAAAGATTTGTATATATATATTTTCACATATGGAGTATTATAAATAAATTGATATACGAATATCTTAGTTCATATATTAATTCAAACCAATTTCAGCTTTTTTTTTGTCTATTTCAGTCTGATTTTTTCCAATTTGAAGATTTCAGTATCTGGTATTGTTGATACTGAAATCTTCAAATTGTAAAAAAAATCAGACTGAAATAGACAAAAAAAGCTGAAATTGGTTTGAATTTATATCTGAACTAAGATACTCGTATATTAATTATTTTTTTCATAGAGTGGAGGGGGGGGATTTTTTCTTTTTTGTGAGGGGTTAAGGAGGAGGAGTAGACCTATGCAAATAAACATCCTTTTACTTTTTTTTTTTTTTTTTTTTTTTAATACAGCTGAGTATATTATACAGAAAATTCTATCTTGAATTTTTGCAAATTGATAAGTGATTTTTTAAATTTTTTTTTTTTTTGTTATTTTTGGAGAAGAAAAAATGTTATTCATAGCTTGGCTCAAATGCAAAACATTTTATATCGTTAATGCAAAATTAAAAACTCATTTGCCAACTAATTGTTCAAATGTTTTCTTTGCTTTACAAAACAGGCTAATATTAAATATTTCTATATCTAATTTTTAAAAATAGAAATAAAAATCTGTCTGGAACATTCTGAAAATCAATTAACAATATATATATATATAAAAAAAAAATGTTTTTGCTATTTATTTATAAAATTTTATAAGGTTTTGAGGATTTTAATAAAAAATTTAAAAAATCCAAAATATTTCAACATTTAAAAAAAAATTGTTATAAACAATTTTTTTTTTTTTTAAATTAATACATCCTTCTTTAAAAGTTTGTGATGGAAAATTTTAAAAAAAGGAAAAGAAAAAAAAAAAGAAAAGAAAATAGAAAAATCATCTGCTTTTCAGACGACTGATCCATTTATCTTCCCACCACCCCCATAAAAACAACAATTTTTAATAATTTCTAGTGTTTAATTATTCAATTTAATTTTGAACTTATCCTTCCCCAAAAGGCACTGTCTGAATCTTAAGCATATGAAATATGGATATATCAATATCAGACTTTTAGCAAGAGAGAGAAGGTGGGGGGGGGATAAAAAAAAAAAAGAACAAGAAATGCTAAGGATTCTGTTAAAGACCGATTTCAATAAGGGTTGGGAGGAGGGGTTCTTCTGGCATGTGAGAGATAGAAAAAAAAAAAAGAAAAAAAAAGAATTTTGTTTTATTGATTGAAAAAAAAAAAAAAAAAATCACAGTAGTGATATTTTAAATAAATGAGAAATCAGCATAATCACTTCAAACTTCAAAGATTTTCTCCCCCACCCCCAACACAGAAAATTCCAGTGTCCCAAATCCCTTTCAGAATTTCTGGTTTGCCATCTTTTTCTATTTAGAAGAATCTCAGAGATAAAAAATCAAAAAAAAATCAATGAAATATTTGATTCTGTCAGTGCTTGGGGGTGGGGGGGTGATGTGAAGAAGGAGGCTGAATGCACTGTGATGAGGCAGAAGGAACAAGAGAGAGAAAAAAAAAAAGAGACGAAAAGGAACAAGGACAAAGTGGTGTAGATTATAACATTTGCATACCCCCCCCCCCAGCATCATGTGACATGCTTTTATATGTGAATATGCCAAAACCTGAAAAGTGTTGGTCACTTTGAAGATAGCAGCTTTTAATTGCATTCAAAGTGATGCTGATAGCTTTTTATTTTAATTTGCTATGAATGAGTCCCCAGGAAAATTTATGGGTCCCAACTGAAGTTTCTTAATAGATTGTAGGGTTTTTATTTATAAATCTGGGGAAACAACTGAAGCCGGTTAACTCCTACCTTGTAACCTATCCTGTGTAATTTATTTCTAAGAAAATATTGAAACATTTACAGTTAGCTTGAAATGGTGAGAGAAGAAAAAAGAAAAACGCTTGGATGCATGAATATGATTTTATGGAGTCCTTTTAGATTTTTGTGCATTAGGGACTCAGGACGCGTACCTATCAGCATCCCTGCACTCACACTAATTTATTATTAAGTAAATATTTCTACCAGCAATAAAAAGATCTATATATTAATTCTGTTGTTCCTTAATCTTCTATCTGTTATCATCTTGCAACTACCTCTGAAATGAGACCATCCATTGCAACTACCTTAAAAATGAGACCATCCAAATCATTCAAGATGAAATGCAAAAATGTAAATACTGATTATTTGGTGTCACTTATCCGCCAAATTCTTATTTTATTATAAAAAAAAAGAAAGGACATGCTACATAGAATAAAATATAAGAAAGTAAGAGAGACGGATAGAGGGGGTGAGAAGACAAAAACAATATAGATTTTTCTAATATACAGTCCAGCATATTAGCTATTATGCCACAGAACGCCCCCCCCCACCAATTCTCAGTGGGTGCCCGATATTTCTGGCCTTGTGCCAAAACTCAGCTGATTAAATGCTTCTATAAAAGCTAAAGTTCCCCTCCACACACACACAAACCTTCCTGGAATTGAACACACAAGGAATCCTATGTGGCTATATGAAATCTCAGAGGTTCAAAGCAAGATAGATAAAGAATAATAATAAAAATAAAAAAAAATGGCGCTGACAAACAATAATCTCTTCATGTGTACATTAATCAAAAGCCAATAAATTGAAGTGGGAGGGGGTTGGGGGGAGTTGTTGGGGGGGGGTATCAAAATATAAAAATAACTAAAATGTTTCTATAATAGACCATCATGAAAATACTACTAAATGGTATCCTGTAATCTACAATGAAAAACAAAGAGACTGTCAGTAAAGACTGGCAAAGAGCCTACAAAGGATGTAGTTTATATGTACTATGAAAAGAAAGTATTCTAATCTATTTATCTATCTTATATATAAAGGGCAGTTGTATGTATATATGTCCAGAGAAAACTATGAAAATACAATAATTAACAACAAAGTAAATATATATAGGAATGTGAGGTGGTTCGTCATTCGTGCTAGCTAAATACAAGGTGGGCCAAAAGTAGGGTTACAGTTACTTCATTATGTTTCACCTTATAACATAGGTAAATATATGTAAATAAATGTTGAAATTTCTAATAAAGGTAAAATGTTTAAGTGCTAATTGTAACCCTACTTTTGGCCCACCCTGTATATATACACATTAAATATCACCAGAGCTTATTTTTTGTGTAAAAATAATGAAGATTTTATTCATATTTGGGAAGATATTTAAAAATTTAAATTTGTACTATAACAGAAAGGAAAGTAATTAGCGTGTTTTTTTTTTTTTTTTTAGGGGGGTGCTCTTTTTTTTTTTTCAACGCCTTGAAATATAATATTTATTGATGGAATTAATCGCTTCATTTTTTAAACATTGTAAATTATTGAATTAAAATTTATTTCCTATATTTTTATATGTGATGGCATTTCCTTTACCCAGGCGAAAAAAAATTCCTGACATCTCACCAGTTCTTTTTTGCGCGGGGATTTTTATGGGGCATCCAGTGAGGATCAAATTCACGATAAGTAATAATGGATCTGCGGGACTAAATCTCCCTTGTATACAATATATTATGACCTTTTAAATGCTTTAATTCCCTATAAGTAATAATGGATCTGCAGGACTAACTTTTAAAAACAAAAATCTCCCTTCTACCCAGGCAATGCCAGGTAGTAGCTTCTAGTATTAAATAAAGAATGGGTTGTTGATTCATCTCTATTTTAAAAAAGCACAACTGAGTAATCAGACAAGTCAAGCAGAATTATAAGAGATAAAGTAGATACACAGTCCAAGTATGTTTAAACTGATTGTATAACAATATATTATGACCATTCAACTGACTCAGCCTCAGGGGAAGTCAGACTAGAGTGAGAGAGAGAAAAACAAATGGTGGTTTCAGAAAAGATAAATTACAATGTTTCTTAAAATATTCCAATGTCATTTACTTGAGACATTATCACAAAATTCAATTCCCACAAGATCAATTTTTATTTCTTTTTGATCATTCTCCCTTGTGTCTAACTTTATACAAGGATTTATGTATTTATAGCTGGGCAACTTATGGAAGAAAAAAAAAAAGAAAAATAATTATTTACCACGGATCAGATTTGACACAAGGTCACAAGTGTGGGGAATCCAGCAACGATCAAACTCACTTTTCAGTAGTAATGGATCTGCAAGACTAGCTAGCTAACAATTACGCCACAATGGGACGGACGCTTTTGGGCAAACTTATACAGGGTGTTTATAAGACCTTACAGCAGTTCTAAAATTGAACTCGCGTTGTACAAACGATAGAAGTTTTTTTACTAAATGATTCTATGTTGAACTGAAGATAAAAGTTCACTGAGCTGCAGAATTAATTTTTGTGCCTTTTTGAATTTGTCTTTAAAAAAGAATAAAACCTTATTGACTTTTCTTTTTTTAACCTTCCTAAAATATTTGTATGATTTAACTTCTTTCTGTTTTTGTTTATGATAAATTGGTAGTTCAAATTTTGAACTATCAAATACAGGATGTTCATAAAGAGTCTTGCAGCAATTTTAAAATTGAAAACTTAATAACTCATGTTGTACGAATGATAGAATCATTTAGTTAAAAAAAACTTCTGAAAGTTTAACTCATAGTTTTATTTTATTTTTTTACATTTTGGTTATTGCATTTCAACAAGACTGCCATCTTTATTGTTACATTTTTAAGCTGTTGCAGGACTTTATAGACACAAAGTGATAAAGTCTAGTCTGTTGTCTAGATGAATCATTGCCAATTTGAAAACAAATTTGTCTTGATACTTTTTGAACAGCAGTTTTTGGTGAAACAAGATTGTGCAAGCGCAGGACACTCTATACTCACCAGACCCGAAGCTCTTTGCTTCCTAAACTGAAAATTCATCTCAAGGGTGAGGTTTGAGGGTGTGGAGGACATTGATATGTTGGTAGAGCCAGGGATGTGGGCTCTTTAACCTTGGCTAGGCAGCCAACCGATTTCTAATCGGGAAAACTCTGAATTCAAACCAGTTAAACTCCGCTTAAGAAATTGACTATGTGTCACATCCTACTCGTGTGGAGGGGGTTGGTAAACACAGAGATGCTGATAGGTAAGCGTCCTGTGTCCCTGACTCACAAAAATCTAAAAAGATGCAGTAAAATCATATCCATGCATCCCAGTGTTTTTTCTTTTTTCTTCCCTCACCATTTCAAGCTAACTGTAAATACATTTCAATAGTTTCTTAGATGCGAATTACACAGGATAGGTTACAAAGTAGGAGTTAGATGGTTTTACTTGGGACCCGTAAATTTTCCTGGGAACTCATTCAAAGCAAATATGTGCATCACAGGATGCATTAAAAAAAAAATCTATCAGCATCACTGTACATAAAGAACATTTTTTAACACCCTAAAAATATATAAAGAAAACTAGAAATAACAAAAAAAAAATTACAGAAAGGTGACTAGACTTTTTCTAGTTTAGATAAAATCAGTAAACAAGAGTCTTTGACACTATGTTTTCTTACATGTTTACCCCAAAAACTATAAATATCTGATTATATCAAGTCAATCCCCAAGTTTTGTTCACCCTTGGATGAATCCTTCACCAGTTTAAGAAGCAGTGAACTAGAACATGTAGTTTCTTTGACTACACACCCTCCTCATACCGTAGTAAACAATATGATAAATAGGATTTGAAAATAAAGGACTGTTTATTTGTGGCATTCAATACTGGAAAATGAAAATATTAATTTGAAGCAAAAACTTTCCAATATCATCTTTTGCACAATGGTAGAGAAATCTTAGAAGAGTCTTTAAAGTTTACAGGGTTCTTTACTCAATGAACTGTAGTGTGAGTGTATATATATATATATATATATATATATATATACGCGTGGTGTAATGGTTAAAGTCATAGGAAACGGACTCGTCGCCCCGAGTTCAAATGATGGACGTGGTAATTGCATTTCACTTAGCGCTAATACCTTGGGGAAATGTATGAATTCTACTCTCCCTCCAGCTATGGGTAAAATAGTAGGATAGACTGGGCTCTTTAACCGTGGTTAGGCAACCGGTCCAGGAGAAGGAAAATTCTTAATTCAAACCTGTTAAACTCCGCTTAAGAAATTGACCTTGTGTCACATCCTGCTCGTGCGGAGGGCTTGGTGTGTGTGTGTATGTATGTATGTGTATATAGCCAATTGAAAAAATTAAAAAACCTTGTCTGACACAAAAAGTCAGTTTTGGACAAGAGTCACATTAGCTGTGAAAAATAGATTTATTATAATTTTTAAAAAAGAAGTAAAGTAGATAGAATTGTCAGTATCAGCAAGACAGTGAGGGTGTCTATCTTTTTTTCACTAGCACTAAACTCAGGAATTGTTTTGCTGAAGTGGAGCACCACACCTAACATCAACTCCCCACTTAACTGCACAAATCAGATTACCCAAGCTCTGCTACTAATATGTTAGTGAGGACCGGTACCAAACCCAAAATCTTACAAATGCTCTACCAACTAACAAAATCCCACTATCATAAGCACTTCCACTTTTTCACAAAGAATTTTTTTTTCATATTTCTGATGTTAATTTGCATTTTATTCAAATGATACATGGATACCTCAAATGGTTATGGAGTTAGGTTAGCATACCATTGTCAGTGAATTTGATTCTCACTGGGTGCTCCATACTTTTGATTTTGTGCCAAATTAAGCTAATCTTATCAAAATTACTCAGGTGAGACAGCTAGGTTATCAGGTGGTTGTAATAGTAGTCGTCGTCAGGTATTTGGGATCATTTAACAGCAGGAAGAAGAATCATTGGACCATGGAAATTTGGTGTCATTTTGCTTGTCACTAAAAACCGCACACCTAACTTTATTATTCATTCTTGGAATTATTTAGATCTTTCAAGACTGTTGTTCTCATCTTTATTGTTATATACACAACGTTTTGACCGATATGTTATCCGTCCTTCTTCAGGTATCTCTTGTCAGAATCGAGAGCCTTCACAGAACTTTGATGGCAAAACCTGATATTACTCATAATGTGAAAAGTTTAGGTTGGTTGGTTGGATTTTATGGCATGTCAACCCTTGCTGGGTTATTTTATGCCGAAGACTTTTTTTAAATTCATTCTTGTTGGGTATACATTTTTTTTTTTTTTTCAAAACTCATTTTTTGATCTATTGAAACCATAGATGGGACCCTAAGTACTACCATTTTGGGTCAAAGTGGGCTCAGAAGTAATGGCAATGAAGGAGTTCTCCACACTCCCAAAATTGGAACTTCACCATTAGAATATGCAGTTTAACGTTATACCCAGGACACTAACACCCTTAATCACTGCCTTCTGTGAAAAGTGTATATATATATCACATATGACAGGCAATTCTAATTTTGGAATACTTTAAAGAATATAAAAAATACAACACTCATCTAACAGCTATATCTTGCTTACTTAATAAATAAAATACAAAAATGAAAGCCACAATACCAGTTGTCAATACCAGATTTTCATAGAGACCTCGTTAATAAGCAAGATCTATTCTATGAATGAATCAATGATTTTGACTATAAATTAAATACTCATTGATAAACTTATGCAATTCCTGAGAGTATTGTGACGTAAGCATTGACAGTTTCGGTTAAGGAAAGAGAGACACTGAATCTCCATTATAATAAGATGTCACTAGTCATGTGACCAGTGACGCAGAGAGAGAGAGAGATGGGACAATTTCTGATCAGTCGTCATGACCATTTATCAAACTGGTTCAGACTTTACTTTCTCATCAGTTTTTTTTTTCTCCCTACCTGCAGGCCTTTCCGACTCACATGTCCCCCCTCCACTCAATCCCAGTGGTAGGATATTTATTACATTCCTCAGCCACAGATTACGTTGTTATTAATTCACTGGGTCTGCACACAAGTCTTAGGCTTATGCACAAGTACAGTGAGAATAGAAGAACAAAAGCAAAAGAATGCGGTTAAAAAGATATGGCGCTTCAAATAAATCTATATAAAAAAATAAAATAAATCTATAAAAAAATGTTTAATGTTAGCAAGGAGTTTTATCGTTTACTGAAATTACAGAGATTTAATAAAATAACCATTTTCAATACTTTAATTAATTCAGTTAAATTTGCAAATTTCCTCATATATGAGGAAATTTGTTATATCGCTGTCTTATCATTGTGAAACATGCATCAACTAACCATTGTGACCAATTTCACCGGTAAGTCACCTTTTTCATATTATTGAAATATTATTGAACAGAGCAATATAATTGGTAAAGAAAAATGTTCAATAAAGTTAGCGGTTTGATGAAACTTACAGGTATGCACAGATACCTGTGGGCAGAAATAGATCTATAACCACAAAATGGCCAATTTTTAAGCCTTTTTCTTTACCATATATATATATATATATATAGCCATCCATTTTTTCTCGATCTATTCTATTGCAGAACACAGGCTTTCCCCAAGATCTGTAAAATATAGAGAATAATAAGTCTATAAGACAAGGAGTAATAGGTCTTATCGACTATGTTGGTATTAGGAGGATGAATTCATAATTGTCCATCACTTAGACTAATTGCTTCACTGTGGCAAGAGAGCCCTATCTTCACCTGTGGAAATTCTGTGAAATACCTGTGTATACAGGGTGTCTATAAAGTCCTGCAACGGATTCAAATTGTAACAACAAAGATGGCAGTCTTGTTGAAATGTACTAAACAAAATCTAAATAAAAAATAAAACTATAAGAATTGAACTGTCATTATCTGCATTATTCGGACTATTGTCCCCATCTTCATTGTTATTTGTACAATGTTTCAGCCGATATACCCTCCGGCCTTCTTCAGGTATTTCTTGTCGGACTCAGGAACCTTCTTGTACAAATAACAATGAAGATGGGGACAATAGTCCAAATAAAGCAGATAATACTAATCTTCAAGCCTCATCTCAAAGATTCAGAGAAATTGAACTTTCATGTTTTTTACTAAATGATTCTATCGTTTGTACAACATGAGTTATTAAGTTTTTCAATTTTAGAATTGCTCCTAGAACTTATGAACACTGTGTATAATAATTTCACAAATATAAACTATAAATAACATTCCAAGAAATTATTTTGGTTTTCTATTTCTATTCTAACATTTGGTGAATTAATAACATATATACAAGACAAATTAAATATAATGAAAAAAAAAAGAAAGACTTAAATGAAAAACCTTGAAAATTCAGATTTGTGAAGTAAAGAGTTCATTTTTGTAGATAAATGTTATTTATCTTTTGTTTCAATTTACAATGAAGCTAACATTCCCAGTTTACAGGACAACAATGTTGATAACAATATGACCACAGCTGATAATGATTGAAAAAAGCTATCAATAAAACAATTATTTAAAAAGAAAAAAGTTGTTTAAAAAAATAAGTTGGACAATGAATACATTATACATTTTCCATCTTGTTTTTTTAATGATACATGACTTTTTGTTTTTAGGCAGTTTTAAAGCAAAATATGCAACCTTATTAAGGGGGTAAAATCACTACTTTAGCCAAATTAGAGAAGAGGTTACTTGTTTGGAGGTGGGAAGAAGTAGTTGCTTTGTCAATAAAATTTGATGTAGAATCTACAGAAACAGATTATATATATAATTTACCCAACTTGCGATTCCTATAAGCCAAACCAGCCCATATATAATTTACCCAACTATATATATATATATATATATATATATATATATATATATATATATATATTCATTTTGAATAATTCAAACTAGACCGACCGAACAAACGAACGAGAATTTTCTTGCTGGGACAATGGCAGGGCTCATATGATGCTGGGCAGAGGAACCCTAAACGGTCAACGGCCAGGATCAAACAGTTCAGTTAGGAAACTACTGCTCCTCATCTCTAAGACTAGCACCTATTGACGAGTCAACAGCCACCGATAGATATCCATGACATATCATGGATATCCGCGCTGAAAGTGCGACATCATGATGATATATATATATATATATATATATATATATATATATATATATATAAAATCCAAAAATTCGAAGAATCTTCCTTATGACAGGAGTTTTTTAAAAACGTGTCGCACTTTGCAGAGCTCAATGTGTGCTCTTATTGTTAGATAAGTAAAAGATATAACAGAAGTCATACAACCATTTAGTGTTACTTTCTTTTTGTATGTACATACAATAATACTATCTAGGCTTTTCTTTTCATGGATGTATTGAATATTCCCCACTAAACATTTAATTTAATCACTTTGAAAAATAAACTTCAATCACTTTAATTAGTGTATACATATGAGAATAGAATACATTTTGGAAACATTTCATATTTCTAATGATATTTACAAGATTTTTTCCTAACAAAATACATAATTAACACTAATATCCAATAGATTATTTATTATTTTGATAGCTGTCCAATTAGCTTACCAAAGTGAAATTTAACATCTGCTGTGTTTAGTTACCTATACCTACTACTAAACCATTTACTTGTGGTCTTGTTACATTCCAAACTTTAGGAGAGTTTTTACAAGCTATGTCTGGCATTATATTCACTGCTAGAAAAGACAAGATGATGATAAATCAAGACACTGTGTTGAGGCCAAGGTGTCCAGACCCCACACCAAAAACAACAAAACCAATAAAAAACGACTCTTGTCAAACAGTTGGTATTTTAAAACAAAAAAAAATGTCATTTGTGTCTTTTAAGAGAGAACTTGTTCTTAACAGCTTAAACAGGTGGGCTTGCTTTTCTTTTCTTTTTTCTTTTTCTTCTCAGATGTCCAAAGTAGTAGAGATTAGAAATATTTTGAAAATGTTTCTATTTATTCAGGTTAGAGCAAGTTTGTTTATGTTTTTGTTGAGATCTAATCTAATTAATTTTGAAGACAGGATTTGTCATTTTGTCAGAGAGTAATATGAGCAGGACATGTGTAGTACGGAAATTAACAAATAGAAATTTAGTTTAGTGAGTAAAGAGTTAATCAACAATCCCTTATTTCCAAAAGAAACCTAAGGATCTGCCAGAAACAGAGTTGGAAGCAAGTATTTACCTCTGATCTCACTTATGAGGGGGTGATACAAGGACATTTTCATATGGGCCTACCCACAATTCGAAGCTCATGGGTGGTAGGCACAAAAAAAAAAAAAAAAATGCATTGATCCCGTTGACATTCCCCATCAAAGGAACAGGTATTGCCTGGTTTGGTTTGTTTTATGGCATATCAACCTCGGTGGGTCATTTAATGCCGACAAAGTTTTCATATAAATTCATTCTTAATGGATATTCAATTTTTTTTTATAAATACATTTTTCTATTTAACCTAGAGATGGGACATAACAGGTACTACCACTCTGGTATTGCCTTGGGGGATAGCTGCCTGGGATCAACGCTGTTAATTTTACTCCAAAGAGGCCAAAGTGCTCTGAAGCCGGCTCAGCAATTAAAGGGATCACTGGAGTCAGAGGCAATAAAAATATAGGACTCCAACTCCAGTTGAATTTACACTTTATATGGCCCTAGTTTAGTCTATAAAGTTATACAGTGCACATTTTAAATAGATTATTAAAAAATCATGGTTTTTATATTTATTTGTAGGTTATAAGTACTTAATTAATTAAAGAGGATTTGGAGGTGCCAAAAAAGGAGGAGTTGGAGTGGAAAACTAAGGATCAGCCAGTGACCCCTTAATTGCTTCCAACTCTGACCCCTCAGCCTTGGCTGATGATTTTTTTTTTTTTTTGGGGGGGGGGATAAGGGATTATTGGTTGATTTCTCGATAAACTAAATTTCTATAGAACATGTGAGTAAAGTAAAGTCGACGGGGCGGCCTAAAGTCGGTATCAGCCAGTCAGCGAGGGAGTCTATCCCCTTTTCAATAGCGCTAGACCAAGGAGATTGTTTTAGCATCTGAGGCGGAGCGCCACACCTACCATCAGCTCCTTACTTTACCACACAGATCCCTGTGCTATTCATACGCTGAGTTGGTGAGGACCGGTATCGAACTAGGAACCTTGTGGTTTCTAGCCGGACGCTCTACCGACTGAGCTAACCGTCGCTAAATAATAAGTTTTAAATAATATAAAGAGCAACAATAATCAAAACAGCATCTACCACGGCCTACTTATTATAATATATAGTATAATAATAGTATAATAATAAGTAGGCCGTGTATCTACAAATGTAATATTTGAAGCAGTGCCCTGAACGAAGAAGAAAAAAAAAGTTAAATATGTCCTCTATATTTACAAGTCATCTTAACCCACATGCTCAGAGAAGTGAAGAGAGAAAAATACACAATTAAAAACTATTTTTTCCCCAAGCTACTACTATTACTACTCTTATAAGGGCACCAAGGATAGATGGAGGAATATTCTTAAAACCCAACCATGATAAAACTAAATAACTTTTCTTTTTTTTCTTTATTAACTCGTTCATATAACAATTCATCTCTGCAAAATGATTTTCTCTTTAGTAAGTAGACATCTTTTTACGATCTTCAAAAATTCAAATTGTTGACAAATGGAGATTAAGTTCTAAAAAAAGCTTAGAGCCTGAATTTAACAAGAAAATAAAAAGAATAAGAAAAAAAAATGTGGCACCAGTTAAAGGGAAGAAGAACAGCTTAACCAGCCAACCACAAAGACCAGCTCATATACATCATACAAGAACCAAAAGGGAAAATGATTTATATTCTTTAAAAGTCGGCAGAGTGGCCTATTATCAGGATCAGCAAAATAAAAGTAAAAAGTAAAGTTTGCAGAGTGGCCCATTGGAATGGGAGTCTATCCCCTTTTTGCTAGTGCTAGACCAGGGAGATTGTTTTGCTGAGGTGGAGTGCCACACCTACCGTCAGCTTCGATGCTTTACCGCACAGATCAAATTACCCAAGCTGTGCTACTCACAGTGCTGAGTTGGCAAGGGACTGGTATCGAATACAGGAACGCAAAGAATCCATGGTCGGTTGGTTGGATTTTATGGCATGTTAACCCTTAGGTTATTTCATGCTGAAGATGTTTGTTTTATTCATTCTAGTTGAGTATTCAATTTTAAACAATTTAAAAAAAACTTTTGAAAACATTTTTTTGAACTCATTTTTTTTCTGTTTAACCCATAGATGGGATCCTAACAGATACTACCACTCTGGGTCAGAGTAAACCTGGCGATGAAGTGCTACTCCACCCCGACTCCAAAGTTCCAAATTGGAGCTTCACTATTAGATACAGTTTAACGTCATACCCAGGACACAAGAGTCCACGGCTGTTTAGTCCAGTGGTCCCCAAAATGGGCCACAGCAAATTTCAGGTGGGCCAAGGAAATATAATTCTATATGATTTTAGAGCATACTTTTTATATACAAAATCCAATATAAATAAATAGTCATTAAATTGGAACTGAAAAGTACATGTAGTTTAGATACTTGAGATAAAGTGTGTGCATCAATATGGTTGTATCTTGATTGAATAAATATCTTATGTAAAATGGAAATATTTTTTCTATTATAATAATTTCATGGGCCACAAAAAATTCTGGTTTCAAAGTGGGCCATGAGCTGAAAAAGGTTGAGAACCCCTGGTCTAGTTAATAATAAAAAGCAAGTCAACCTTCAAGAGCAAAATAGTAACAGACAGATTTGCTCTTCCTTCTGATAATGCCATAATTAAGCAGAGATGTCCTTTTTCTTAGCCAAAAATGATATCAATTAGTAATTTATCTGTCACAAGGCTGTAAATTTGGAACATGGTTTGACATTTTTCAAAAGAGGTCTTTTTGTGGAATGCCTTACAAGACGGAACATTGTTATTTCAAATGCTAATCAAAAAAGAAGAAGGAAAAGAAAAAGGAGTCAGGACTTGGTTGAGGAAATATGTGCATGGACTTTTGGAATCATAATTTTGGAATTTATGAATAGGAAAAAAATGTTGATAACATAATTGGCTGATATTTCTTCATGTCAGTCATCTATTAAATATGACGGATGGCATTGAAAGATATAAAAAGGACAAAAGATTTTGGTGGTGAAAGTTGACTAGGCAAAAAAAATAAATAAATAAATAAAAACAGGCTTGGAATAAAACTTACCTGTTTTTTAACCAAAAGAAATATAAATTAATGTTGAGAGACTTGTAACAAATGTTTATCCACTTGTTAGTTATTTTGTTTTATGGCACATCAACTCTTTATGGGTCATTTAATGCCAAATCAAGTTTTGATTCTCAGTGTCTTACAGTTCCTGAAAGGGTCACAGATCTAAGTATTGGAAAGGCTCGCAGAGATGTTGTTATGCATGTGTCCTGCGTCCCTGATGCATAAAAATCTAAAAGGACACAGTAAAGTTATATCCATGCATCCCAGTGTTTTTCTTTTTTCTTTCCTCACCATTTCAAGCTAACTGTAAATACATTTTTTTAGTTTCTTAGAAATGAATTACACAGGATAGGTTACAAGGTAGGAGTTAGATGGCTTTAGTTGTTTCCCCCAGATCATAAATAAAAACCCTACAATCTATTAAGAAATTTTAATTGGGACTCATTCAAAGCAAATATGTGCATCCCAAGACGCACTAAATCAAAAAGCTATCAGCATCACTGCTCATATTGCTGCATAATTCCAGTGATCAAGTGGAAACTGGTGCTTTCAACATGACTTGACCATAAGGATTATCTACTTATAGATTTTTTTATTTTTTATAAATTATCACATTATGAGATTCCAGAATTAGACTTTTTTTCAAAAATGTTTAAAAGAAAATGATCTTTAAAATAACAGTGGAAGCTTTAAAAATTAAAAGCTAAAGTTTATTGAATGTTTATAAGCGAAAATACTTTTTTTTTTAATACAGTTAAAAGATAAGTGATTATGGTTTTGTATTAGGGTTTTTTTTTTTTTTAATAAGGAGTGGGGGAAAGTGGAAATAAATAAATAAGACGGTGTTCTTCCACAAGTTCAATACAAAATTTAAAAAAAAAAAAAAAAGTTGTTGCCGCTGCTGCATTGACCTAAAAGCATTTTACAGATGATGTTTGGTTGGTGAGATGAGAGAAGAACTATTAAGTGAATGTAAAATAAAGTTATGATGATTTTTTTTTTTTCAATGCTTGACTGGTGGGGATTGTGGGGGGAGGGTGTAGAGAGAGAAAAAAAAGGGAAATGGTAGATGGTTGCAAAGAGTTGGTCATGAAAAGGAAACATGAATGGATGTCAGCAAAGACTGAATGGAATTTAAAGATGGAAGATGAGGAGGAAGAACAAGCAACAATTGGAAAAAGAGCAGGAGAAGAGGAGGGGGTAAAGAGAAGAGACTTATACAAAATAAAACTTAAGGAGGCAGGTGGAGGAGGGAGTAGAACCAAGTTAAGTGATTGGAAAAAAAATAAATAAAAAATAAATAAATAAAAATCTACCAAAGATAAAATCAGGCTTTTAACTATTCATAGAATTTGTAAGTGATAAAAATTAACAGAAATAATACAAAAAATGAATACAATTTATGTTTAACAACTTTATTCATGATTTGTCTGTATTTTTTAAATTTTTTTTTAGATGAGATGTGAATAATTGTTTCAGACTGTTGTCCTCATCTTTATTGTGGTATGTATAACACAACATTTCGCTGTTGTATTCTCCAGCCTTCCTCAGGTGTTCCCTGTGTATCCTAGCATAGTAATGATCCAACCTGGGAAATCATTTTTAATAGTTTGGCTGTTGATCAAGTAGTAGGCATCATATTTGAATGAGATCTTCAAAAGTTATTTGACACCTGTTTGATCCCACTTACTCCTCCCAGCTATGGGTTAAATAGTACCGTTACTGTTCTTCTACAAAGATGGCTTTGGCATTAAATAACACCACTGAAACAAAGCAGCCAATCAGGACTCAAGGAATGGAATCATCCAAATGCATGAATGGAGTATTCCAGAGTTCCATAAATACCAGCTGATTTAGGCACTAGTTCAGTTATGCTTAGTAGTTGTTGTTCAAATCAACAGTATACTAACTCACTTCAACAAGGAAGCAAGATAAGTAGATTGCAATTCAAAAAACTTAGTGATATTCTCTCCAGCCAAGACTAGGAGAGTCAATTATTATTCAATATTTAGATATTGCAAGTGTTTTTTTTTTAGCAACTATGAATCAGCATGCTATATAAGATCATTTAGGCAACTAGAGTGCTCTGCCATTCTAGAAAGTTTTAATCTGAAGATCTAACTCAATAACTTTCAGGTGTATCATATCTTGAAGAGGCCATATGTTGCTTCAAATTAATTTGGTGTTCTTAGGTCATCATCATCAGGTCACACTAACAGCACTGATACCTATGCCTCTCTCTCACCAACCATCCCAATAAGTCATTGCCCTGGCAGGTTTTCCACATAGCATCCAGAATCCATGAATGAAGTGAAAACACATTGGCACAGAATTATATATATATATATATATATATATATTATAGAATAATTATATTAACTTGATGCTTCAAAGGAGTCTAATAATAGACGAGAAAAACTTTTTATCAGGGACCCCACTCTCAAAGAGTGTTTTAATAATTTTGAGAGGGGTCCCTTGGAAAGGATTTTTCATTTATCTCCCTCATTTCATTCATTTTTATTTCAGCCATTCATTCATTTTACCATTAATTTTTAACTAATAGATAGATAGATAGATAGATAGATAGAGAGAGAGCAAGTATATCTAAGCTAGGGTAGCATGGACATGAAGTCAACTGCACTTGGTTACTGATAGTTTCTCGCCTCTGTTATAAAACGGTCAGTAACCAAGTGTCATTGACTTGATGTCCATGCTATTTCTTTGATTTGTTTATAGTAGTGAAGGCTTGTGTTGGACCATCCACACTTTTTGGCACAGTCGATAGGAAAGAATTGGTGCATCAAAAGTTGCCACAAACCCAATCAATGACCGACCTCAGGAATTTTGAATTCAGAGTTATCCCTCTCCTAGACTGGTTACCTACCCAAGCTGAAGGGCCCAGTCTGCCCTACTATTTAACCCATAGCTGGAGGGAGAATATATGGATTCATACCTTTCACTATGTGAAATGCCAACAGCTTCGTCTAGGAATTGAACTCGAATCGACGAGTCCATTTCCTACGACTCTAACCACTAGCCCACGCGCCTCCATATATATTTTATATATGTATAGATTAAAATGAATAATGTTAGATCACAACTCTCCTGGTGATTAAAGTATTGCCTTCTTTCTTTTAAGGTTGATATGAGGAGTGTAATGGCAATAAACAGCAATCTTTAAATGGTTCGTTTATCTTTATATGCACAAGATTATACAATATCACAGACATGTACAAATAAAAAAAAAACCTTGAATTTTTTTTTTTAAAGCTTTTAAAATTGGTTATAAATTTGTAATCCAAGCTGCATTCTAAGGAGTATGCAGCATCTGCCTGAAGGAATCGTATTGCTGGGAGAGTCAAATATGTATGAAAGGGGAAATCATCTTCCCCCACCTGCTACCCCCTTTTTATTTCCTGTTAGAACACAGATGCTTCCAGTTACACAACTGAGATTACAAAATCACAAGTCAAAACAATAATTCCACTCAAACAATGAAAATGTACCCAGGTTTTTTGCTCAATTTACAACACTTGGCTCAAATTCAAGCAAATCGGAAGAAATATTTTTTTGGGGGTTTCATATTCAGAAAGTATAATTTTTTTGTCTTTCAACCTAAGTCCAGAGATGCCGATAGGTACGTGTCCTGCATCACTGACGCATAAAAATCTAAAAAAAAGACGCATAAAAATCATATCCATGCATCCCAGTGTCCCTCCCCCCCACGCCATTTCCAGCTAAGTGTAAATACATTACAATATCTTCGAAATGCATTACACTGTGTGGGATACAAGGAGGGGTTAGATGGCTTTAGCTGTTCATTGATAAAAACTTTAGTTGGGACCCATCCCGGGGACTCAATTCAAATCAAATACATGCATCCTAGGACTCACTAAATTAAAAAGCAATTTTTTTAAAAAGATAAATTTTGATAATATTTGTCTAAAGTTTTGGGATGAAGCTTGATAATTTGTATTATTTTGATTATTCGGACTATTGTTCTCATCTTTATTGTTATGTACACAAGTCTACCTCCATGGATTGAATGAAAGTTCACGATTACGATATAAAGGCTCCAACAAGAAGGTTCCTGAATTCAATAAGAAAAACCTGAATAAGGCTGGAGGGAACATCAGAAGAAACATTGTGATTTAACAATAAAGATGTGGACAATAGTCCAAATAATCCAAAATAAATTTTGACATCAATATCATAAATACTGGAGGCATTGTTTAAATGTGAGACTAAGAGAAAGAATAACTTAAATGGACTCTTTTGTTCTCAATGTTTTAAAATAGGAGCATCTTTTAAGAATTGACTAATTTTTTTACATTCACACATAGGAAAAGGAAAGAAAATGAAGTCTAAAGACTCAACTCACTTATGAAAGCTCTAATAATAAAAAAGCTGAAAGAAAAAAATTTTTTTTTTTTTTAAATAAATGAAAAAAAAATGAGCTAAAAATAATCCTATTAATCCCTGATAGAAAAAAAAAACTTAGTTGAATTCTATTCAACTTGCCATACACTTTTAGTTGTGTAAGAGCAGGCATATAGGTTTAGAAATAGAACAATGAAAAAATGTTAATAGGATAGCAGAGGGTTATGAGCAGCTGAAAAGATTCTAATTCAAAATCCCTTTTTATAAAGCAATCGAGAGGAAACAAAAAAAAAAAAAAAAAGAAAAAGAAAGGGACAAAGTTAATCCATTTCTCACCTTACCTTATAAAAAGGTGAGTGAATCTACAAAAAGAGTATAAAAAAAAGTTCTTATGGAAACTCTTTCCTACCGTGTGTGTGTGTGTGTGTGTGTGTGTATATATATATATATATATATATATAAGTAAAAGTAAAGTCGTCGGGGGGGTGGCCTAAAGTCAGTATCAGCCAATCAGCGAAGGAGTCTATCCCCTTTTCATTAGCGCTAGACCAAGGAGATTGTTTTTTGCGTCTGAGGTGGAGTGCCACGCCTACCATCAGCTCCTTTACTGCACAGATCCCTGTGCTACTCATATGCTGAGTTGGCGAAGGCTGGTATTGAATTAGGAACCTTGTCATTTCTAGCCGAACGCTCTACCAACTTATATATATATATATATATTAGATAGATAAGGAAAAAATAATAAAGATTTAGGTTGGAAGCATAATAGACTATTTCAAGGAACCTAGAAGAATTATCTAGTTTTTCCCATCTTCAGATTAGATAATTCTTCTAGGTTTCTTGAAATAGTCTATTATGCTACCAACCTAAATCTTTATTTTTTCCTTTATATATATATATATATATATATATAACACAGTAGGAAAGTGTTTCCATAAGGACTTTTTTCATATTCTTTTTGTAGATTCACTCACCTTTTTATAAGATTAGGTGAGAAGATTTCTTCAAGCAGGATGCGACAATTCCTTAAGTGGAGTTTAACAGGTTTGAATTAAGAGTTTTCCTCCTCCTAGACTGGTTACCTAGCCAAAGTTGAAGAGTCTAGTCTGCCCTACACCAACTGCTCCTCATATACATGTAATTGAATAAATAGATTATGAAAATCATTGTTTTATTCATATCATGAATTAATTATATAATATAAAGAGGAGCCTGAGATTGAGTCAAAGGTTTTGTGTTTTGCACATAATAATGCAGTAAACCCAACAACATTTTTTGCTCTTACTCCTAGACTGGTTACCTAGCCAAAGTTGAAGAGTCTAGTCTGCCCTACACCAACTGCTCCTCATATACATGTAATTGAATAAATAGATTATGAAATTCATTGTTTTATTCATATCATGAATTAATTATATAAAGAATAACCTGAGATTGCGTCAAAGGTTTTGTGTTTTGCACATAATGCAGTAAACCCAACAACATTTTCCTTTAAAAAGCCTTTTGTATTTTACACATAGTTGCTATCAGATTCACCCAATAGTTGAGTAGTAGTAAAACTGGCTAGCTCAACAATTGTCTTTCTTTTATACTACAAAAAGATTGCACTTAATCTTGAGCAGACTGTAAACAAACTACTAAATGGAAAGCATGAAAGACAAGGAGACTCAATGAGTGGATTACTCACATTAATGTCTTTTTTTTTTAATTCAATTTGCATATCTAAGAATACATCAGTACAATACATAAAAGGCAAGTGCTAGCCTACAAGATTATAACAATCAATAAACTAGATTAGACACAAAAGAGCCAAAACACCTGGCAATAAATCTACAGGGATTCTTTTTTTTTTTAACACACACACACACACACGAATGAGAAAGGATCCAATGAGAGACATCAGCAAAATAAAAGTTTAATTCTGCCAGCTAACCCCACAATGCTGTTTCAATTGTATGACTTCATGAAAGGCACGAACCCAAATTTCCCTATGTTACAATTCTGGCCACCATTTTTATTGAAGTAAGTCAGTTAGACAGTCAACAATTGGTTTGAGCAATGTGACTCGCCAAGCCCAACTGCCCAGTGTCAAGACAACTGGTATTTATGGGAATTCAGAACAGTCCACCCATGCATTTGGCTGCTTGGTTTGTAGGGTCCTCCGAGGCTCCATAAATCCTGCCACCTTTCAGTGGTCTTTACAGCATCTCAGAATCGTATTCAGTTACGACTGTTTGCCGTGTTGTCTTGCCAATTCGACGGTAATTGGACTTAGTATTCTATAATTTTAAGGGTTTAGGTCTCCTATTGGTAAATCCAGAAGTAGAAAAGGGTGTAGTCTCAGTAGTAGAAATTCTGTTGTATTCCTTGAAATCCTAGGTAGAACAAGAGTGTACTCCTTGTAGCAGAGAATCCAGTTGTAGTCCTTGAAATCCTTCTGGTATTAAATCCAGTTAGCAACTGATTTCAGAACAATTACCAACAAACTTAAATGCATTCTATGTCATTTTTCATTGGTTAATACCTGCTGCTAATTTTGGGAAAGTCCATAAATATAAGTGGTGATACCATGAGAAGTCCAACACCCTGTACAAAGGGGTGATTTAGCTCAGTTGGTAGATCATCTCAGCACATTAGTAGCACAGATCCAAGCTATGCTAAGTGGAGAGCTGATGGTAAGTGTGGTGCTCCATGTCAGAATGCAAAAAACAATCTCCCTGGTCTACCACTAGTGAAAAGAGAATAGATTTCCTTGCTTTCTAGTTGATACCGACAATAGGCCACTTTCATTTATTTTACTTTATTTTTTTTTTTTTTTTTTTTACTGTCTCCCAACTTAATCCATCAGTGTTGGCTAACCCGCAAAAACTTACATTCATCAAGTCTGTATGGACACTGGATGCAATCTCAAGAATTTGCCAATAGGGATGGCTGGCGAAACAGAGTCAAGTGAATCTCTGCTATGATGATGATGATGATGATGATGATTTATTCTATGATCTCGTTTATGCAATAAGAAATGGAAAAAAATTAGATTATATAGACAATCCATTTTCTTTCAGGACTTTCTAGTCAAGAAGAGCAAATAGACAAATTAATCTATTGTCAGTATTGATGTATCAACATATCAACTAACAGAGCAGAGGTACATAACCCTTTGCCATAATCTGATACAAAAATAGAACAAGTTTAGCAAGGAAAAAAAAAACAATATACATCTGTAAAATGTTAAAAAAATGTTCAGTAGAGAAGTTTGTCTTGTTGCTTCTTATCAACATTTTTCATAAGAATGTTATTCTAAAATCATTTCCTAGAATGGAGCTATCCTGATATTTGTTATTTATAAAAACTTAGCTGGATATTCCATGTCAAATCATCCAGAAAAAAAAGAAAAATGATTTTTAGAGCTTCCCTATTCCTAAAAAAATTGTTTATAAGAACTTTTTGGTCCAAGGAATTCAAGAATGCTATCAAAAAAATCTCAAAATTAACCAATTTTAAATTATTAATAATTTCTGATTTTTTTTTCATGGAATTGGAATCCCACTACGACAGTGAGTATTGTATTGCTTCTACAACTATATTTTCATCTACCTTAGTAAAAAAAAAAAAATAAAAAAAATTAAAAAATTATTTACTTTGGTTAGTTTGACACACAGGCCTTAGAGGTTGCTTACAGTACCTGTTGTTACTGAATGGTCACCCATTTAATTACTGCCCAAGCTCACCATTGCTTAATAACACTAATCTGATGGGAACTGGTGCTTAGATTATTGAAGCAAAGAGTTACATCATCATTTAGCATTTGTTCTATTTACATTAATAAAAAGTGAATTGGTTTTAATAAACTAAAATACAAAACCGTGGCAAGTTAACTAAAATGTTTACCTTTTAATAAAGTTAACATTTTCACCAATGAGGATGTTAATAACAGTGAACATACATTCTTTTCTTCCACAAATTTCTAAAGTATTTAAAATGTTTCTCTTTATGAATGCATGAATGAACACACTAACACAGCTTTTGATAGATACAAGTCTGAGTAATATATATATATATATATATATATATATATATATTAGTATACTTTGTCTAGTATATATAGATATACTTTACAAAATATTTTGTCTAGTATATATATTTTGGAATATCAATGTTTTTGTTTTGAATTCAAATTATTTTCAGCTCCTCTCTTGATGAGTCTGGATTAAAAACAAGCTCTGAAGATGATTTTTATAAATTGAAATATTGTTCAATATTAGCTATGAATATGATATAAAATATTTTCACTTTAACAGCATTGTGTGTTTTCATATCCTTTTATATATATATATATATATATATATATATATATATATATATATATATATTAACTCAGACTTTTATCTATCAAAAGCTGTGTTAGTGTGTTCATTCATGCATTCATAAAGAGAAACATTTTAACAAATACTTTAGAAATTTGTGGAAGAAAAGAATGTATGTTCATTGTTATTAACATTCTCATTGGTGTGAAAATGTTAACTTTATTAAAAGGTAAACATTTTTAGTTAACTTGTCATGGTTTTTTGTATTTTGCTTTATTAAAACCAATTCACTTTTTATTAATGTAAATGGAACAAATGCTAAATAATTATGTAACTCTTCGCTTCAATAATCTTTCCTATAAGCCCAACATAAACAAAGGGGAACCACTATTGACTGATAAATTATTTATTTATTTATTGATCTATTAGGAAAAAAGAAGACGTGATTAGGATTAGTTTAATGGGAAAATAAATAATTTATCAGTCAAGAGTGGTTCCCCTTTGTTTATGTTGGACTTATAGGAAATAACCAAAAAAAATTACGGAAACATGAGTGTGAATATGATAAATCCAGTAGAAAAGAGTCACAAGATTAGGAATTTACTGTGCACGTTATATGAGAGAGTTGGAATCCAGAGAGATTATTGACTAGAAAATTACAGTGACTCATAGAATGACATTTATTATGGAGAAGAAAAAAAGGGGGAGATTGGAACATCACAAGTGAATGGACAAAAATAAGAAAATCTTCTAATGAAAGAAACTTTGCGAGAGAGAATAAACAGAGAGTCAGGCTAAGAAAAGGTTTATAGAAAGTGACTGGCCAATAATAGTGACAAAAAAGAAAAAAGGACAATAATGTTCAGCTATTAGGTTCTTTGAATTAGTTTGAAGTTTGAAGGGGGACAGAAGATCAGGGACACTAAATTAGGTTACAGGGTCAGACGAGTCAGGATCAAAAGGTAACTAGTTTTTATTTCTCTGAATTTTTGAGATGAGGCTTGATTATTTGGATTATTCAGACTATTATCCTCATCTTTATTGCGGTAAAAAAAAAAAAAATAAATAAAAAAAAAACTGGCAAATAATTTGTTAGTAAAAATATACAAAAAATTGCTAGGGGAAAAAAAAAAAAAAAAAAAAAAAAAAAAAAAAAAAAGCCCAAGAGAGTCACACAACCGAAAATTCTAGATTAACACTATATCACTTGGCTAAAAGAAAAAAATATATAAGGCGTTCAGTTTGTCTAAAGCTAAAATGTAAAGAGTGCTCGATACCTGAGTAGAGTATATATATATATATATATATATATATAAAAGTGAATGGAAGTGAATTCGACAGTATGAAATAAATATTTTTAGAAAAAAAAAATATAACATTATAACATGATTTGTTTGTTTTTTCTAAAATATTTATTTCATATATATATATATATATATATATATATATATATATATTAATACTGAAAACATTTTCTCTACAATCTTCCCATTTTTTATTAAATAGGAATGCAACAAAGAATTTAGTTTTGAAATATTTAGGAAATGAGAATTAGTGACAGCGAAGGACATCCCCTCTTTTATTGCTAAAGAATGAAATAAACAAGAAGAAAAAAACAAAAAACAACAGGAGCCAAATTTAATATTCTATATTGTTCTATGAAAATTTAAACAATGTTAATTGCTAAAACAACAAAATAACAGTCAAATATAAAAAGGCCCGACTGTCACTTTTCCTAGATTGCTTGTGAGATAGAAGAATCTTGACCTCTTCATAATGTGGGGGTCAAATTCCTTAACAGTTAGGCCATCATCTCTGTAAGATCTGGCAATTAACCAGAACATTCTGACCCAATAGAGAAGACAAAAATATGGCAAGTGTTATTATATTAGTTAATATGAATTCTTTTTGCATTCTTTCAAGTTTTTATTTTTTTTCCTCTCTCTCTCTTCTCACCACTCCTGATAATTGAAGAGAAGTTAAGGTTACACACTGGTAACACTGTCATTTTTATGACATGCACGTATACATGTGTGTGTGTGCCTGAATATATCATGGCATACAAAGTCTATTCGGAATGTATTCAGTCATACTATTTCTCTGAATGTTTGAGATGAGGCTTGATGACTAGTATTATCTCCTTTATTCGGACTATCGTCCTCATCTTCATTGTTATCTGAAACGTTGTACAGATAACAATGAAGATGAGAACAATAGTCCGAATAACGCAGATAATGTATTCAGTCATTTTGAATATTTCAAGAACAGGTTGGTTGGTTAGGTTTTATGGCATGTCAACCCTTGTTGGGTTATTTCATGAAGATGTTTTATTTTTTTTATGGGTATTCAAATTTTTAAAAAACATTGTTTAAAACTTATTTTCCTATTTAACCCATAGATAGAACCCTAACAGGTACTACCACTCCGGGTCAGTGTACCTGGGAATAATGGTAATGAAGAGATACTTCACACTACCCAAAGCTCCAGAATTAGTTGGATTTTACCGCATGTCAATCCTTGTTGGGTTATTTTATGCCAAAGACATTTTGTTTTATTCATTCTTGATGGGTATTCAATTTTTTTAAACTCATTTTTTCCTATTTAACCCATAGATGGGACACTACAATTACTCCCAGGTCAGAGTGAACCTGGGAGTAATGATAATGAAAGGTACTGCACAGAGCTCCAGAATTGAAACCTTACCACTAGATGTAGTATAATTCAAGAACAGGTTACACAGCCTTGATGTGACTTGACAACTATTCAAAGGGCACCTTACTACACACGCATGAACAATTGCCAAGGTTAGTGAGCTTGTCTACTGTGTGACTGTCACCTTTAAAATGACAGATCTTTCTCATCTTATTTTAGGCAGAATATGGTATCACCCAAGTCCCCTCTCACTCCAGAGTCCATATTTGGCACCCCTGAGATTCCTGCCATTTATGGTTCACTGAACCGGAAGGAGTGAGGTTCAGTTGATATTAATTCCTTAATTCTGGAATTTCTGGTTCAGCATTTCATCATCACACACCCTTTGCTTCTTTTATAACATGATTGACTGACCAATTCCACAGAGATACCACTGACCTTTTCAGTTTTAAGAATTCAGCATTCTATAGACTGCTGTTGCTCTTTGTCTGATATTGTCTTTTAACTCTTAACGTCCTATACCACCTCATTCCACCCGGTCAGAAGTCACATTCATTTTCCTAATCTACCCCAAATGATAGCCTTTGTTTAAATGTAATATTAAACATATTTTGAAGTCTTTGATTTAAGGGAAATAACAGGTAACTTTATAGGAAAAGGCCATTTTTGACTTAGAAAATTCTCAACAGGATGTTAAGAGTTAAGAGAAAAACCATCTATATATCAATACTCATGTCCCTACAAAATACAATCATTATCATCTTGCAACACCCTCTGGGTAAAAATGAGACCATCCTAATTGTCCAAGATGAAATGCGAATATGTAAATCCTGATTATCTGGTGTTGCTTATCAGCCGACCTCTTATTTCATTCATTTTAGAATGAATCATTCCAAATAAAAGAAAAAAAAAAAAAATAATAATAATAATAATAAACAACTGGTTGTTTTGTTTTATGGAATATCAACCCTTTTTGGGTCATTTAATGCTGAATTAAGTCATTTTGATATCAGGTTGCTTACAGTCCCTGTTGTTGCTTTAAATGGTCATGCATCTAAGTATTGAACAGGCTCCTCGCCATTGATATATATCAGGGGTTCCCAACCTTTTTCAGTTCATGGCCCACTTTGAAACCAGAATTTTTTGTGGCCCATGAAATTATATATAGAAAAAATATTTCCATAAGTTATTTATTCAATCAAGATACAACTGTATTGACGCACACACTTTATCTCAAGTATCTAAACTACATGTACTTTTCAGTTCCAATTTAACGACTATTTATTATCAATAATAAATAATAATATATATAAAACATAATATAGGGCATAAATCTCTCCCCACTCTCCCCTACCGTGAATTAGTTGACATCTTACTTTCTAGAAAATATAAATTTCCCACATATATGATTGGATTACATATATAAAATGTATCTCTGAAATCATATAGAATTATAATATTTCCTTGGCCCACCTGAAATTTGCTGTGGTCCATTTTGGCCATAGGTTGGGAACCACTGAGATATATATATATATATATATATATATATATATATATATAACAAATCAAAGGAATTCTAAATAACTCTGAAATTCTGTCTGAAGCTCTTGAATTTCAATGGTTTATAATATCTATGATACTAAGTTATTTATTTGTCTGAATTATTTTGACATGAGGCTTGATGTGTATAATTTTAATTTTTCGGACTGTTGATCAACAGTCAAACTATTCAAAAAAGATTTCCCAGGTTGGGTCGTTGCTATGCTCGGATACACTTGGGAACACCCCAAGAGGACCGAAAGGATACAGTAACCGAAACATTGTGTTTATACACACCACAATAAAAATGAAGACAACGGTCCGAAAAATCAAAGTTATTATTTGTTTTATTTATTGTTGTTTTGTGTCTCTTTGAACATTGCATTAGTAAAGAATCAACGAAAAGTCAAAGTTAAGCTGATGAAATATACTTATATTATACTTACTTAAAAGATTGCCTTTGATAATCATTAAGCTTCCTAGTAAGTCACATCCTATTTATAGAAATTATTTATTGCCTATATATATATATTGAGGGGGGGGGATACTGTGTTAATAATTGTCTCCCTTGAGAAATTAGGACCAAGGTCAGTGTGAATGAAGATCCCACACTATTATTGGACTGGAAATTGCTTCATTAAGTTAGTACAATAGAATAAAATAAAAAAAAACATTTTTTTTAAATCTCACAATGATATGCTATTTATGCTGTGTTATATATTATTATTACTGTTTTTAATATATTGAGCAGTTTTGGATCATTTACTGATGCCACTGCAACAGAAACATTAAAGCAGCAATTGGATACACTCGCACTATATATATATATATATATATATATATATATAGATTGAGGTTAGGAAAAATATTACAATAGTTCAAGCTAGATCACTGAAGTCTGAATACCTTGTTTTTTCATATTTTTATATATTTACACACACACATTTATATATATATCAGGATGTGACGCAAGGTCAATCCTTTTTTTAAGCAGAGTTTAACAGGTTTGAATTTAGAGTTTTCTTTCCTCCTAAACCAGTTACAGTTAAGTCTGGGTTCAAACTAGATCACCTAAGTCTGAATACCTTGTTTTTTTTTTCATATTTTTATACATTTACACACACAAGTAAAATTCAGTATTTCTCAGACTGAATATGCCTTTCTGCTGTTATTCTTAGGATCATTATAATACAGAGAATATTTGGAAATTTTACAAGCACTTAAATGCTGAGAGAAATATTCACGTTAAAATTCAAAACCTGAGCATTCAAAATAGTCAGCGATATAAAACCCGAGAAAGTGAGATATTTATCAAAGAAGATAAACCAGAGATTTAAAATATATTTTTTTTATTATATCAAGAATGTATTAAGTAACATTTTTTGCAACTCAATTAATAATTGCTAAGCCAACAGATGAACATGATCCTATAGGCTTCAGCAAAAAATCTAGAGATTAGGGATAATCTTTTAGATCATTTACTTTTAGAGAAAGCACTGTGTGCATATATATTCAAATTATATATATATTATATATGTATTAAATTATCTCTATATATATATATATATAAAGTTTTTGATTTTCTTGATTTCTTATATAAATTATATATATATTATATATGTATTATATATGTATTCAAATTATATATCAGAAGCAGTGTAGAAAGAAAATATCATTTACAAAAAAAATATCCATGTTCATTGTAGAGATTTTTGTCTGGTGACTGGATGCTAGTCACAGCCTTCCTGTGAAGGTGAGTATGATGTTCATTCTATAGTCATGAGAAAAATCCCCTTTACAAAATTGAATAGTACACAAGCAGCGATGCTGTTAGCTTTTTGATTTAGTGTGTCCTGGGACACACATATTTGCTTTGAGCGAGTCCAGAAAATTTGATGGGTCCCAATTAAAGTTTCTTAAAAAAAAAAGTAATGTTGAAAACACTGGTTTCCACTAGATCACTGGAATTATGCAGCAATATGAGCAGTGATGCTGATAGCTTTTTGATTTAGTGCGTCTTGGGATGCACATATTTGCTTTGAATGAGTCCCAATTAAAATTTCTTAATAGATTGTAGGGTTTTTACTTATGACCTGGGGAAACAACTAAAGCCAGCTAACTCCTAATTGTAACCTATCCTGTGTAATTCACATCTAAGAAACTATTGAAATGTATTTACAGTTAGCTTGAAATGGTGAGGGAAGAAAAAAGAAAAACACTGGGACGCATGGATATGATTTTATTGCATCAGAGAGTCGCAGGACGCGTACCTATCAGCGTCTCTGCACCAGTAAGTTATTTTTTAGTACAAGCTATTTTCTAGCTATTTTTATCTACAAATAATGATTGATATATTTATAATTGATAAGTAATTGTGTAAGATAAACTTTAACACTACTTATCGTAGTTGTTGTGGAAAGTTAGCATGATTAAAAGCAAACAGTTTATCAAGTTAATAAGAGAAATATTTGATAAGAATAATTACATCTATCTTACTTAGGGTAAGAAGAGTACCGACCCACACCAATATTTGATCTCTTTGCTTTCTCTAGATTAAAGTCTCAAGTTTTATCTATGTAGGTTAACTAGACAGAGTAAGAGTGACCCCTTTTAATTAAGACCTAACAAAACAAAAAACACATCTTTTAGAAAGAAAAAAAAAAAGTGTATATACAAACATTTAGCAGATTAGAAGGACAAGATACAAAGCATTTTTATCAACACAACTCATTTTCTAACAGGAAACTAAATAACTTTTTACATGTGACAGTGGATGTATTTACCCATCCCCTCTTCACGAGCAGGATCCAACACAAGGTCAATCTTTTCTTTTTCTTTTTTTTTTAAAGCAGAGTTTAACAGGTTTGAATTCAGAGTTTTCCTTCCCCTAGACTGGTTACAATCAAGTCATGCTGAAAGCACTGGTTCAAGCTAGATCACCAAAGTTAAGCAGCAATGAGCCTGTTCAATATTTAATCAGGTGAGCACTTAAGCAAAAACAGGTACTGTAAACAACTGGAGTCCTTGATCAAAATTATGATTTGGCATTAAAAAATGACCTGGAAAGGGTTGATAATATCGTAAAACAACCAACTAACCAACTAAAAAATAAATAAAGAGCAGCTGGTGTGTATGTATAAATTGATGGATGGATGAAACTAAGAAAATACAACAATTAACAACAAAGTAGATATATATATATTAAATATGTAAGTTGAAAATGGAAGTGAATCCGACAGTATGTTGAAAGGAAAAATAAAGGAAAGAAAATGCTGAATGGATAAAATAGATTTTATTTTACTGACACGTGTTTCGGCCAGGAGTTTATTCATGTACATATGCACTATCTATTATTATTTTAAATACAACGTAAAATAACAATAGAAAACTACAATTTTTTTTTTTTAGAGTGCATGGATAAACTCCTGGCCGAAACATGTGTCAGTAAAATAAAAATAAATCCTTTTTATCCATTCATCATTTTCTTTCCTTTATTTTTCCTTTCAACATACATTAAATATCACCGGTTCTTGCTTTTTGTGCAAAAATTGTAAAGATTTGATTTATATTCACAAAGGTATCTAAAAATTAAAATACACATAATAATAATGGATCTGTGAGACTAACTTGCTAACCATTACACCACGTTTTTTTTTTTTTTTTTTTTGGTCCCCTCCTTTACCCAGGTGATGCTAGATAGCTGCTTCTAGTATTACAGAAAGAATGTTAAGACAGGTCTATAGTAAGAGAGAGTCAGAAAAAAAATTGAAATACCAATAGTAGTAAAAGAATGAGTAATGGTTGAGTAATGAAATATCTTCTGTAAATCAACCATGTGTAATGCTATTAAAATTAAGATGAAATAGAAATTTAAAAAAAAAAAATAAATAAATAAATAAACTAAAGAAAAAAAGGAATCAATCTCAGAGCTTAAAGCCAAATTCTAAAAGATTAAATCATAGCTTCTTATTTGACCCTTACTTAAATGGTTGATATAACTAAAAGACTAAGAATCTGTTGTGTTGAGCAAGAATGTTAGAGAAGACTACCAATATCTTTTAAGCCAAGACTCTCAGGTTCCACAAGTTCTGCAGAAAGAATGAAATCTTCAAAAGGGAATCCTGAACAATCCTGAAATAGACACCAGTATGAAGAGAACAAGGGTCCTGGGGGGCAATCAGCCAACAAAGTAGTTAGAGGGGGGAGAGGTGAGAGCATATTAGATATCTGTGAAAGCTGATAACAAAAAAAGATATTTTAAGCTACAAGCAATGGTTTTGTTTGTTTTAGGATGCTTTTTGCTTGTTCTCATTTGTTTGCTCAAAGTCAGCTAAGTGAATTACCAGTTTATATATATATATTATATATATATATATATATATCTGTTCTGGGTCTACCTTGGTAGGTAGTAGAGTAGGGAGAACATTTTTCTTCACTTGGCAATAGTACAAGTTGTAAAAAGACTAAAAAAAAAAAGAAAAGTGAATGAGGGTAACCCCCAAACTGCCATACAGTTATCCTCTTCATCTCAAAAACTATTGCTAGAAGGTATTTTTTTTTCTTTTCTGAGAACCACACACATACAAATTAAGATGTCTAAAGAGTAAAAAAAAAAAGTACCTTATAAACTTTCGTAATGAACAAACTCTAATTTTTAACCACAAAAAATTGTTTTATCATACATTGTGCGTCATGAACTGTGTGTTAACTTTCACGTAATGTGTAATGAACTATCTGTGTAAACTTCAAAAAAACATCTCTCTCATAATAATCCTCTTGTTTTGGAGGTGAAAAATGGGTAGTAAAAAGTTGTTCATTACTGGAGTTTATACAGTAAACAATACGTGCAATTTTTACACTGGCCATTGCAAGAGCTTCGGTTTGTGCATGGCTCTCCGCAATAATCAGACTTTATGTTCATCTGACAGGGTGGAAAGTCAGAAAATACCCACGGTAAAAGTAAAGGCTTCAGATTGGCCTGATATCAGTCAAATAGCAATGGATTCTATACCACTTTTTCGCTAGCGTTAGACCAGGGAGATTTGTTTTTTGCCGAGTTGCACCGCCACACTTACTGTCAGATCCCAGATAATTTACCCCACAGATCAGATTACCCAAGCAGTGTTACTCGTGCACAGAGTTTGCAGGGTTCAGAATTGAACCTGGAATCTTACGATTCACAGGTGAACGCTCTACCGACTGAGCTAAACCAGAATTGGAAACCAACAAACCGTGTGGTTAGCTGAGTGAATATCTTCAAAGTCTTTTATGTGAAATGAAGCAACACTACAAAGACCATAAACTTATTTTCTATCTAAGTATGTAGATTTATCTTTTGTCATTTTTATCCTCTTAAAAGATTAAAATCATGACTTTATAATTCATCTATCCAAAAGTGGTCAACAAGCAATATCATTTTAAATATCAAACAAATTTGAAATTAATAGCTTTCAAGCTAGGCTAACAGACCATTACTAGTGAATATGAATCTCACTGGGTGCTTCATTGCTTTGGTTTTGTTCCACAATTCGTAAATAAATAAATGTCCATCAATTTGGAAGAAAAGGAAAAACAAAAATTTACTCTGAATAGTCCAAGTTGGACACCTGGTATAAAAAAAGTAAAGTCGACGGGGCAGCCTAAAGTCGGTATCAGCCAGTCAGCGAGGGAGTCTATCCCCTTTTCAATAGCGCTAGACCGAGGAGACTGTTGTTTTTTTTTTAGCATCTGAGGTGGAGCGCCACACCTACCATCAGCTCCTTACTTTACCGCACAGATCCCTGTGCTACTCATACGCTGAGTTGGCGGGGACCGGTATTGAACTAGGAACCTTGTGGTTTCTAGCCAACGCTCTACAGACTGAGCTAACCCGGCACCTGGTATAATGGATACAAATGTTGAGTTAATACAGTTTTAAGTGACAATCATCTGGAGGTTGAAGGTTCAATCCTGACTACAAGTAAAAAATAACAGAATGCTTAACACTTGTATCCAGTCATGTTTAACGGAATGAGAACATTCTACCCCAATGGATTAAATAAAAAGTTAGGTTGAAAGTTCGATGAAGTCTCCCAAGTCCAAGAAGAAGGTTCTGGTGTTATTGACGATATTAACTATTTATCAGTTTAAGATCTTGAATGTAAGAACAAAGGAGACAGTTAAATTAGTGACTAATTTGGATTTGGATATGGGAAAAGGTTTACTAAGCAGAAATACAAAGTCAACCTTCAGTAATTAGCATTGGCTGAGTTGAATTAACAAGTCCCATGAGATATTTCTCTCTTCCGAGGTTTTGTCAGACATTTATAGGAAAAACAGAATTCCATTCTAAATATCTAGGTACTATATGACAATAACAAACTATATAAACAACTAGTGTACAAAACATTTTGGCTGATGTGGTCTCTGGCCTTCTTCAGGTGTTTCTAGTTGAACTCTGGAGCTTTCATGCTGTAAATGGGAGCCTAGACAGAACTTCAAACTGAGCTTTCTATCTATTGGAATAGATGAGGACAACAGTCTGAAAAATCTAAATAATACAAATTATCAAACCTCATCTTAAAAAAATTCCGACAAATAACTAGTGTACAAGACTGACAAGAGATTATTAGTTGATTCACTAATCTTTTCTCAAAAAAAAAAAAAAACAACAAAAAAAAAACTAATTTTCTTTTAAACCCCATAACCCTATTATTTGTGTCAAACTTCCCCAATTCAATTTTTTTTTTTAAATTAAAGCTTATACAGCTTTTAAAAGTAATTGGGGAATTTTAAACAGAAGGACAAAAAGATTAACAAAAAGATTAGTTGTATGTCAAGAAGAAAAAAGGATTGACCAACTTTTTAAAGACGAACCTGTTCTGAAAAGCACCTCAAAATTCACCTAATGAGAAGATACCCTCATTCCTCTCTCTATATATATATATATATATATATATATATATATATATATATAAAAATGTAAGGTAATCCAAATGACTGGTTGTAAGGGATGATTCGATTTGGGATCTTCAAAATCTCACTGTATAACCATATTGTATGCTCTTGTAGGTGCAAATATATATTCATACAAGGATTTTTATAAATCCCTAAAGAGAGCTCAATGTATGATAATCAATAAATTAGATTATATACAGAGCAATATTTAACTTTCAAAGAAAGAACGGAATGACGGTTTGTTAAGTTTTTCTTTCTTTGAAAGTTACATACACACACAGTATATACTCATGTATATGTCAATCTTATAGGTTAATTTATATCATTTTTCAAGCCATCTGTTTTGCCTAGTCCTTTTTATCATATTTGAATTTCAACCTTACATTACAAAATATGGGTCTATACCAAGGCGATGCTTAAACATTTTTACCTACAAATTAGGTCTTCAAAATTCAACCTACACATATACAAGATGGTCCGTAAGTCTTGTCATCCCTATATATTGTTTTAACTTGAACTTTTTTGTTTTATATAATACATATCATTAATTATAATATATAATTATCATACAGTACCTAAATAATGAGAATGAAATTGACTTCTTACTATAAATAATGTCTGATGAAACCTTGCAAGAGAGAAACAAGATCTAACAGAACTTGTTAATTCAACCTAGCAACCTTGCTAATTACTGTTCACCTTGTATCATTACTTAGTAAAACTTTTTCCCCAACACTTTATATGCGTGTTTCTTACAATTATTTCTGTTATATCTGATACTTTAGTTACAATGATAATATGATTTTCTATTCTATTTCCAGTGGCTTATTTCAAGTAATTATAATAGATTAATCCAGAGTTATATTTTGGTAAGGGGTGACAAGATTTTCGAACCACCCTGTACAATAATTTCCAATGTAAATAAAGTAAGTAAAGTTGGCAAAGTGGCCTATTGTCAGTATCAGCCGGACAGCAAGGGAGTCTATCCCCTTTTTACTAATGCTAGACCAGGGAGATCTTTTAGCGCCACACATTCCATCAGCTACCTACTTTACCGCACATATCAGATTAGTCAACCTGTTCTACTCATGTGCTGAGTTGGCGGGGACCAGTATCGAACCCGGAACCTAGTTATTCCTAGGCGGATGCTCTACCAACTGAGCTAAACCACCCTCTAGGAGAAGGAAAACTCTCAATTCAAACCTGTTAAACTAAATGAAAACTGTTAAACCTGTTAAACTCCACTTAAGAAATTGACCTTGTAACACATCCTGCTCGTGCGGAGGGATTGGTAAATAATTTATATATATATATATATATATATATATATATATAAAAAAGATAAATCTAATGAGTTAGACGAACCTACTAAAAGTTTCGATTAATGCTCTTCAGGGCTAAGATCTGACTCTTATGTTGGTACGATTATCTTGGTCTTTTCTTTTTTCCAAAAATTTGGTAGTATATTTTGATGTTTGGTAGTATATTTTTACAATCAAACTATTTGCTGGGTTTTTTTCTCCCGCAAGGATTTACCAACAAGTTTGGTATATATATAATATATATATATATATATATATATATATATATATATATATATATATATATATATATCTTATTATAATGGAGATTGTGTGTTTTTCTGTCTATAACCGAAACTATATTACTACTCACGTCACAATTTCCTTAGTTATTTACGTCACATTTTCCATGATTTCATTTTTATTTAAACCTCAATTACTAATAAAACTCTTTGATATTATTATTACTGTTGGCTTTATCTAAATACTAATAACATGCAATTGTATTTATATATACAACAAAATAGCGGTTTACAGTGTGAACGGTAAAGCTAATTTGCATATTGATATTAAAAAAATGAATTTAATAAAAATGTGCTTAGTATTATTGATTTCTAATTGTTTGGTTTTATCTTAATGAATAAGAGCAACATTTTCGTGGATAAATCTTAAAAGAAATCCATTAACAAGAAGAAATAACTGTAATCTTATTATTTACTTCCTATATTGACTAAATAGTTAAATTAACAAAATTTAGCATTGAAAAACGGAAGTGATGAGAGTAAGTTTCGGTTGTTCTATTTTCCGATTATACTTTATTATATTTAAACTTAAATACTTGCACCCGGAGGGTGCATATATTTGCTAGTATATATAACTAGTAGATGACTATGTACTACTTTTTTTTTCAGTAGTTCTTATGTTAAGCAGTGTCAATTGCCCAATCTAAAGATAATCTTATTTACAGCTTTTTACCATGTTAGGAGGTGAAGATACTTCGGCTAACATCCAGTTTACTTAGGCTTGGTGACGAGCCAAGTTTAAAATCACTTGTTTTATGCAGAGATAACATTATTAACACATCTTTATCAATTATTTATTGTAAAGAAACGGGTAAAAAAAGATATGAAATTAAAAGCAATGATCTTGTAATAAATGTTAAATGTTTCTCAAATTTGTTAAAACTGACTTGACAAAAACTTTGATATTTCGGACTGTTTCCCCTCACCTTATTGTGTACAAACACAATGTTCAAAATGAAATGTTCTCACTCGACTAGGATTTTATAAAACTTTACTAACCATTTTTATGAATAAATCAGAAAATAGACACAGTCAGCTTTACTCTCAGGATTATTCAATCTATACAACTGTGCCAAAGTCTGTTCATTTATGTGTACATGTCAAACTAAAAGATCATGGCCTGGGGGGAGGGGATCTAATTATCAAATGAAGACTGATTTAACCTCAGGCTCAAACAGACTATTCAAAGTTGACCTCTGATATCACTGGAGGTCATCAAGATGGGGAAATATACGGTTTCTGGCCAAACAGTAACAGGTTTAGTTTGTTGCATATCAACCTCAGTGGGTCATTTAATGCCAATAAAGTTTTGAAATGAATTTATTCTTAATGGATACTCAATTTCTTATAAACATTTTTCTATTTAACCCATAGTTGGGACCCTAACAGGTACTACTACGCCAGGTCAGAGTGAACCAAGGAGCAATGGTGATGAAGGGGTACTCCACATTCCCAAAAACCTCCACTATCAGATAGAGTTTAACATCATTCCAAGGACATGACCCTCAGTCACTGCCTTCTAGCACCCATATGATAAAAAGGGTTGGGGCTTGCCATAAGAGCATTTAAAGTTGGGTGAATCATATAGGTGCTAGGGCTTGACATGACCAGCCGATCTTAATTTCTCCAATGCAATATATATATATATATATATATATATATATATATATATATATATATACATACACACATACCAACCCCGAGCAGGATGTGACAAGGTCAATTTGTTAAGCGGAGTTCAACAGGTTTGAATTAAGAGTTTTCCTTCTCCTAGATCGGTTGCCTAACCAAGGTTAAAGAGCCCAGTCTGACCTACTATTTATCCATAGCTGGAGGGAGAGTAAGATTCATACCTTTCCAAAGGGTATTAGCGCTAAGTGAAATACAATTACCATATCCAGGATTCGGACTCTGTGCGACGCGTCCATTTCCTATAACTTTAACCATTACACCATGCGCTTCCAATATGCAATATATATATATATATATATATATATATATTATATATATATATACACACACACACACACACTTAAATAATTTGGAATATTAAGCTATAATAGTCAAGGAATGAACTCATAAGTAAATTAGTCGAATTTGCTACCAATTTAAAAAAAAAAATTTCCTATGACTTTAACCATTACACCATGTGCTTCCAATATGCAATATATATATATATATATATACACACACACATATACATACATACATACTTAAATAACTTGGAATATTAAGCTTATAATAGTCAAGAAATGCATTCATAAGTAAATAAGTCAAATTTGCTACCAATTTTTTTTTTTTTAATGACTAACAACAGATTAAATTTTGCTTAATATAACCAAATTAAAATAGGAAGAAAAAAAAACCTGATAGTGTAAATAGAGAAAGAGTAGATAAACAATTTGATGAAACAGTGCCAAACACACAGCCAAGATAATGAGATAGCCAAATATTTCTTCATAAACAACTGATTGTCTTTTTGTAATGAATTTCTAGTAAGAATAAGCAAAACATCTGGATGAAAAAAAAAAATGACTCATCTGCAAAACACGATCGAATTTTGATATTGTTAACAATTAGCCATTCGTCACTCTCAGGTGTAAAGGTGAACATAAGTCAATAACAATCTATTTCACTTCTTTTTTTTTTCTTTTTTTTTTCTCTCTTACTTTTGCTCTCGACCCCTGAGCTTACTGACAAGTCCTTATCTGGGAGGGTGATAACATACCATAGAGATTGCATTTATATTTGTTAGAGGAGAGACTGGCAGGTAGATAGATAGATAGAAGAATCATCATCATCATAATCAGAAGATATAACAAGATAGAAAAAAAAAAAAAAAAAAGCCAAAATTTACTTAGTTATGTAGATGGAGGTAGGTGAGAAAGCAAGTTGAAAATCCTAACCCACATCTGTGATATCAAGAAAAGACTGGGAGTAGGGCAGTTAACTGAGATGCTAAAGCAAAGTTGAAGAGATAAAAATGCTATTTGAAGTCTACCTTTACCTGTCTACCTTTACCTGTAATATTGTCTTCAATCATAAAAAAAAAAAAAAACCCAAAAAAACTGCAATGCCCTAGATAGACGGGATGAGAGGAGATGAGATTTGATACGCAACTACTTGATCTTACACGAGTGACACTCATAGTAGCGGGACATGAAAATGGAACGAAGCAGCTGATTAAAGAGGGGGGGGGGGTGATGGTGAAAAAGAGTAAACACTAAATGACCAAAATATACTTGCTGGAACAGACCAGCTTTTTATCGTCTGATGACAAACAGAGTTAAGCATCAATTTTATTTTTTACGATAGCAATTATAGCTTTGATGATAAATAATTTTACGCGTCAGCAACAGTCTCTCAGAATTTAATAGTTACTAGAAGTGGCTACCCTGCATCGCCTGGATAGAGGAGAGATTTTTTTTTTTTTTTTTAAAGTTAGTCTCGCAAATCCATTTTTTATTGAATTGTGAATTGGATCCTCGCAGGATGCCCCATTAAAATACCAACATAAAAAAAGATCTTGCATTGATCCATGCCGTTACTATCTAGATTTTTTTTTTTTTTAATTATCTTCACAAATATAAATCAGATCTTCATTATCTTTACTCAAAAAGCAAAATCTGGTGATAGTGAATGTGTACCTATATTTACTTTGTCATTAATTGTTTTATTTACATAGTTTTTCTTCGGACATACATACATACACACAACAGCCCTTTATATATGTATAGAAGATTAAAGCCAGGTAACCCAGTTCAATGTTATACACAATGTGGAAAGATAATAAGAAAACATCCTTCTCGTCAAAATATTTTCATAACATTGATAGACTGAAAAGATTGCAATCAATTTGGCTTTCAAACATTTTTCTGCCAAAACTAAATTTGACAGGACTTTCAGTTTAATCATGCTAAATCCCTTCTTTTTATGCAGAGTGACATTGTTGATGCCAAGGATACACAGGTCGGTTGGTTGGATTTTATGGCATGTCAACACTTGTGGGTTATTTTATGCCAAAGACATTTTTTGTTTTATTCATTCTTGTTGGGTATTCAATTTTTTTCATAACTATTTTTTAAAACAATTTTTAAACAATTTTTTGATCTATTCAACTCATAGATGGGACCCTAACAGGTACTACCATTCCAGGTCAGAGTGGCACAGTACATGGGTAGAGCAACGTCTTGTGTTGCCAACGGTACACGGGCAGAGCAACATGTTTTTCGTTGCCAACGGCACACGGGCAGAGCAACATGTTATTTTTGTTGTCAACTGCACACGGGCAGAGCAACATGTCCTTTGTTGCCAACAGCACACAGGCAGAGCAACACGTTTTTCGTTGCCAATGATACACGGGCAGAGCAACATGTTTTCCTATCGGCTGCTCACTGACCAATTCAATGTTGTTAACATATAGAAACATTGCTAGGAGGCTTTCCTGTGGTGTAGGATTGTTTTGCAAAATATCGTAATTAAAATGAGTGTTTTATTGTTTTCATGTTATTGTACTATAACATGCAATTGTTGATCAAATCATTAGGTTTTCTTTGGGTTTTTTTTTTTTTTTTTTTTTAGATATGATTTACTGACTTGTTTAAACATACAAATTGCAAATTTTCTGCAAATTATTTGCCCACTCTACAAGGATTTAAAAAAATTATTTGTCTGCAAAAGGGTTAAAACACACCAGTTTGTACTAAAACTTAAACAGCAATAAGCTTTGTTCATTACTTGTTTGGTTGGATTTTACGGCATGTCAATGCTTGATGGGTTATTTTATGCCAGAGACATTTGTTTTATTCTTCCTTGTTAAGTATTCAAATTTTTTTGTTTAACTCATTTTCTGATCTATTTAACTTAACAGGTACTACTACTCTAGGTCAGGGTAGAACTGGGAACAATGACAATGAAGGGGTACTCCACACTCCCCAGAGCTCTAGAATTGAAACCTCACCATATATTTATAATAGAAGAGAAATTACACTGATTTTGATCTATCAATAGAGTGAGAGACAGTTTGCATTTCATTTTACAAGAAAATCTGGTCGACTTCTAAAAACTAAACATCTGTAATTTTATCTTTGATATAGAAAAGAGAATCTTTTTTTTTTAAAGCTGTGAAAAAATTCAAACCTACCAGCATCTAAAACCGGTTTTGCTCTGAATATGTTTAATTAACCAGTTAAAATGTGGATAGTCTAGTTTAATTGCAATATCTTTCCATAATTTATCAAATATCTTTTTTCGTCCATCTGTCTTATTGCATAATCTAAGGATATCTACAATTAGGCCTACTAAATTTGACATACATACTAATGGGAACCAAATGTATACTTATTAGTTTCTTGAAATTTCAAGTTTTTTTTATCAAAAAAAAAAAAAATCAATTTACAATATTAGTACTAAACCGGACCCTTAATTTGTATCTATTAGGTTAACTAAACTAAATCTTTATCTTTTTGCTTAACTGTATAAAGTATACATATTTACCCAACCTCTTCGCACAAGAAGAATGTGAAACAAGGTCAATTTCTTAAGTGGAGTTTAACAAGTTTGAATTCAGAGTTTTCCCTCTCCAAGACCGGTTGCCTAATCAAGGTTAAAGAGTCCAGTCTGCCCTATTCATAGCTGGAGGGAGAATAGTTGGATTCATACTTTTTCCAAGGGTATTAATCACTATGAAATGCAAATAGCCTCATCCAGGATTTGAACTCGTTTTGCCATGTCCACTTCCTATGACAGTAGGATTTTAAACACATTTCTAAATATGGGCTGTTTTGTGGCAAATCTATCTCAGCTAGACCTTAACAGAGACATTGTTAATAAGATGCTAATTAAGATTAAATGATTATTTAATAACCATTGAGAATATAACATAAATAACTAAGGGAATTGTGACATTGAGGTGACAGTTTCAGTTACAGACAGACACACAATCGCCATTATAATAAGATGACCATTAAAAGAACCAACCACACCATTTTTAGTGTCACAGAATCTCAAAATGTCCCTCAGGTTTTGAATTCAGTTTTTTTTCTCCTATACAATATACAAGAACTATCCCATTACTTCTGCCACCACCCTGCAATATTCTCACTCACCACCAATGCTGTACATGAAGGCTATAGCCTTGTTTAAAATTGGCAAGTATTGCATCCAGGAAGTACAATTCCATGGCATCTTACCAAAAATTCAATGCTGACTGAAATCCTCACTATAAGAGATTGACAGTTCCACACCAAATAATAGTTAGTTAATAATAGTCAAATTATAACTGAATGTAAAATAATCATACTAAGTTTCAATTACCATCGAATTGGTAAGACAAGGCAACAAATAGCCGTAACTGAATATGAATCTAATCTTGTTGCAATCCTACTGCAGAATGTCAGGGTATTTATGAAGCCTCATAACATCATAGAGACCAAGCAGCTAATCAGGATTCAAGGAATGGAATCACCCAAATACACGAATGGACTATTCTTGAGTTCCATAAGTACCAGCTGTCTTGGGCCTAGTTCATTTGTGCTTAGCCAGTTGCTGTTGTCCAAACCAACAGTATACTGACTGACTGACTTCAATAGGCAATTAATTTTCCCATGAAACAAATAAATTAGGGGTTAGGGTTTAGGGTTAGTTTAATGGGAAAATAAATAATTTGGGTTCTGTTTTTGCTGGGTCAGCCTAAATCTAAACCCTAATTTATTTGTTTAATGGGAAAATAAACAGTTTTATTAAAAAATGTGTGGGTTCTGTTTTTTCTGGGACACCCTAATTTACTAAACAAAAGTTCATAATTACCCTTATCAATACATTCTACGAGGGCATCATTCACAAACGGGATCCAAACAATGCAACACCAAATGGAAGAAACGTGTAGACCACAGTGTGTTGAAAAATAAACCTCATTTAGTCACATTTCTTGGGAGTATCTTGGTTAACCTATGAACTTTTCAGTTGACCTCTGTAATCTTATGTACTCATAATGGACATAAACAACTATGTCTCACTCTAAAAGTTGTACCTTCACATAACAACTCACAGGCATCAATAATGGTGTTGTAGGGAGAGGTGTATGGGGGGGGGTCAGGAGGAAGCAGAATTTCTTTTTGTACAAACATGTAACAAACAAGACCGACTCTTGGACATCCTGAGTGAATCTGTCAAAAACAGATCATCATCCGACTGATTGATTCCATCCTGACAAGCTTACCGATTCCAAACAAACAAGGAATTTACGCTTCCAATTTTGGCATTTGGAGAGTGGATTCTTGTTATTGCGGCACTGCAATAACGAGAGGATTTTATAAGAGGTATATATATTTACCTACCCACCCCCTGCACAAGCAGGATGCGACACAAGTTCAATTTCTTAAGCAGAGTTTAACAGGTTTGAATTAAAAGTTTTCCTAGACTGGTTACCTAGCCACGGTTAAAGAGCCATATCTGTCCTACTATTTACCCATAGCTGAAGGGAGAGTTGGATGCATAACTTTCCCAAGGGTATTAGTACTATGTGAAATGCAAACAGCCTCATCCAAGATTTGAACTCTGGTTGACAAATCCATTTCCTATGACTAACCATTACACCACGCACCTCCACTTTTTTACGAGTATAGAGGGGCCTGTTTAGTTCAGTTGGTAGAATATCCGTCTCGGAACCACTTGCTCAGTATGTAGATGAAGGTTGGTTGGTTGGTTGTTTTATGGCATATCAACACTTTTTGGGTCATGTCATTTTTGATTAACAAAGGACTCAGGTTGCTTACAGTACCTCCCATTGTTGGTGTTGACTTTAACAATATATATATATATATATATATATATATATATATATATATATATAATAATAATAAGTCACCCAATCAAGTATTGAATAGGCTCATCACTACTTTGGTGATCTAGTGGAAACAGGTGCTTTCAGTGTGACTTGACCGTAATCAAATATTTAACATATGAATATTACTCGAGCAGAGATGCTGATCAGTACGCAGGATGCATACCTGGCGCACAAAAATCTAAAAGGACGCAGTAAAATCATATTTATGCGTTCCAGTGTTTTTCATTTTTCCTACCTTACCATTTCAAGCTAACTGTAAATACATTTCAATAGTTTCTTAGAAACGAATTATACAGGATAGGTTACAAGGTAGGAGTTAGAAGGCTTTAGTTGGGACCCATAAATTTTCCTCGGGGACTTATTCAAAGAAAATATGTGCATCCCAGGATGCACTAAATCAAAAAGCTATCAGCATCATTGTTCGTGTATAGGTCGATATTTCCAAAGCCAAAAAAATAAATGAATTATCAGTTTTTCTGTCAACTTCACTTTTTAAAAATTAACTCATGTTATCAATCTATGACAGTGATAAACAGTACAGTGCTTAACTTCTGTGAATTAGTGGGAATTAGCATGTATATGACTAACCAATAAGGTAGCTAGATAAGGACAAGTATCCTTGCTAGTTTAGAAACTGAGGCAGTCGACTAAAAAGCAGCTGCCTGTCCAATGATAACTAGCTGATCCTGTTTGGCAAGGATCCTTGATACTTATATAAATATGGCCGTCACTGAATACAAGACATTAATAAAAAAAAGAGCAATTTTTTTTTTATTTAACTGCCAGTGTTAACTGGTGGGTAACAGAGATAATGGCTGGACAGGCAGACAATTAAAGGACAGAAAGACAATGCAGATAGACAAAAACTACTTTTCCTCTCCTTCACAACATATATAAAAAAAAATATTAATATATTTAACATAGAAGCTGCCCTATATACATTTTATGTATGCTAAACAATCCCACCGATTGGTACAAAATGTATGTAAGTTCTAATAGGTCATTTTTTATTTATTCATTTATTATTTTTCTTCTTTTTCTCCACAAATGAAATAAATGCTTTCAGGGAGGGGACGGTAATTTTTTGTGATAAAATGACCAGGCTGGTTTTGTCAGTGCATGATAATTATTCAGAAAGGAAGAAAGAATTTTCAGCTTATCACTTGACTTATCAGGACACCATTCAAGTAAATGGGAAATTAATTTGTTATTAGAGTGCAGCTTAAACTTGAATAAATATGAGAGACAAAATTAGAAGGTCACCACTTAACAATACACTTATATAGATATAAGTATAAAAATATGAAAAAAACATTCAGGGGATGTATTTATTTATGAATGAATGAATAATTATATACATATTTGAGTGCTTTGGTTCTTTATATATATTAAATATATCAAACCATTATCAGGTCAATATTACAGAGCGATGTCATGAAGCTCCATCAAGAAAAGCTATTTTCAAGTGAAAATGAAATGAAGAAATACAAATTAAATTATTATATATATATATATATATATATATATATATAATAAAATTGTATTTCTATATATAATTGACATGTTTATATGTATAAACGGGATGAAGTTAGTGTAGTAGCCCCCCCCGCCCCCACAAAAAAAGGGGGATATCCGGAGTATGATACTAAACTAAAACTGATGTTGATTGGTTTGGTTTGGTTTGTTTTACGGCATATCAACCTCAGTGGGGCATTTAATGCCGATAAAGTTTTGAAATAAATCAATTCTTAATGGATAATACAATTTTTTTATAAATACATTTTTCTATCTAACCCATAGATGGGACCCTAACAGGTACTACCACTCCAGGTCAGAGTGGACCAGGGAGCAATGGTGATGAAGGGGTGCACCTGATGTTGAGGCTCTAGTTCTGGGAAGTATGGAGTATCGCATCATTGTAATTACTCCCAGGTCTGTTAACCTGGAGTGGTAATACTTGTTGGGTTCCCATCTATGGGTCAAATAGACCTGTTTACAAATTATTTATATTAGATATATACTTGGTACCATATAACTGTGTGTAAAAAAGGTAAATATAAACGTACAATGTAGGCAATTCTCTAACCTCTAAGCATAAAATAACCCTAAGCAGGTTGACATGTCATCAAAATCAATCAATCATCAAGTAGCAGTAGTTTTTCATTTGAACATTTATAATGAACAAAAAGTAATTCTTGGTATAATCTCTCACCCCACCCCCACTTATTGGAGCCATACTCTGTCGTCAATCCCACTTAACAGCTATTCCACTCTGTCCTACCCATGGCAAATAGTTTGGGAAATTACTTTGCCTTTACATTTCAATAGATCTTAGGTCTAAGTACAATATTATTACAGACACTTTTTTGTGTCAGTAACAATATCAGAATAAGAATAGGGCAGAAGTTAAAATATCTTCAGGTTACTGATTTTTTTTTTTTTTTTTATCATTAAATGTATCAGTTTCACTGCAATGAATCTTTGCTGAATCATCTAACACAGGTTCAGCATGTTTTGTTCTTTTTTTAAATGCCAGGGCCTATAAGATGTAACCTGATGATGATCAGAAACAAAACTAGTCCAAAAGTCATGTCAAATAAAACAGAAGAGTAATAATAAGCACAACAAACTGACATGTTCAAATTCATTAATAATTCATATATAGCACATTTAATCAGTTGCTTATAAACTCGAGGCAACTGATTAACTTATCCACATGATCTAAAGACAGTGAGTGAAATATCACAAGTATTTCTCTGAATTTTTGAGATGAGGCTTGATAATTAGTATTATTTGGACTATTGTCCTCATCTTTATTGTTCTTTACACTACTTCTCTGAATTTTTGAGATGAGGCTTGATAATTAGTAGTACTTGGATTATTTGGACTAATGTCCTCATCTTTATTGTTATCTGTACAACGTTTCGGCCGATGTGCCTTCCGAGTTCAAAAAGAAGGTTCCCGAGTCCAACAAGAAATACCTGAAGAAGGCCAGAGGGCACATCAGCCGAAACGTTGTACAGATAGCAATAAAGATGAGGACAATAGTCCAAATCATACTAAATGTGAAGTGCTTACCTGTTTCAAATGGTTGTAAAAATATATTCTGTACGGTATATTAATAAAAGACCACAATCATTTTGAACTGATTTTGACATTAGATAACCCAACAATTGTTGACATGCCATAAAAACCAATAAACAACCAACCAACCAAAAGATAACAATAAAGATGAGGACAATAGTCCGAATAATAATAATACTAATTACAAGTATTATTTACTGATATTTAAACTCTGATAGGAAGTTAAAAATTAGAGCTTTGTGTAAGTATTTCAAAGGGATACAAATTTATCTATTTACATGTGTGAATGAGAGAGAGAGAGAGAGAGAGAGAGAGAGAGAGAGAGAGACCACATTTACTCAATGTGGGTTAAGCCAGCCTCGCACATGTATTCCTGTGCAGAGTTTCTAAGGGATTGGTGTCTGAAGTTGGTCCCCAGCCACATTGATGTAACAGGTTTGAATTCAGAGTTTTCCTTCTCCTAGATTGGTTGCCATATCAAAGTTAAAGAACCCAGTCTGCCCTATTATTTACCCATAGCCAGGGGTAGAATACTTGGATGCATACCTTTCCCAAGAGTATTAGTGCTATATGAAATGCAAACAGCCTCATCCAAAATTTGAACTTGAATCACTGTGTTCATTTCCTACAATGTTAACCATTAAACAACTAATACATTAGTGTACATTTGCATCAGCTTGTTTATGTTATTCACTTTGATGTGTGGCTTCCATATAAGATAAAATGAAAGCTACTGCTTCTATGTGTGACTTTCTACTTAAACATCACAAAAATGTTTAATTTTGACAGAATGAAAATCTTGAGCCAAACAAAATATTGCTGAGTAGATGATGAGATTCAATGTGAGTTCTCTATGATCAGCTCCTTTCAGAGAATCAAATGATTGATTTAAAAAGATTATTGCTTCCAATCAATTTAATTAAATGCAGTAATCAATGAAAAACATTATACTATTTGACACACTAGCAGATATTGCATGGTTTTGTAGAATAACCATACTTGTTGCCAAGGCAACAAGTAGTCGTAACTGAATACATTATATATATATATATATATATATATATATATGATGAAAAAACAAATGATGTTTACAAATGCTTGGGATCATCAGGAGAGAATGTGCACCGTTTTAGGGCACATTCTCTCCTGATGATCCCAAGCATTTGTAAACATCATTTGTTTTTTCAATATATCAAATTCACACTGTCAGATTAATTTCCTTTATTTCACATATATATATATATATATATATATATATATATACATTCTGTTATATTATACGCTCTCTCACTATATATAACATAATGCACAATGTAATATATATATATATATATATATATATATATATATATATAACATATATAACAATGCACAATGTAATATACATATAACGTATTCAGTTACAACTACTTGCTGCCTTGTCTTACCAATTCAATGGTAATTGGAACTAGTATGATCATTCTACAGGTTTGATGATTAAAATGGCCTACCTAACAGCCCAGAGATGCTGATAGGTATGCATCCTGCGTTCCTGACGCACAAAAATCTAAAAGGACACAGTAAAATCATATCCATACACCCCAGTGCTTTTCTTTTTTCTTCCCTCACCATTTCAAGCTAACTGTAAATACATTTCAATAGTTTCTTAGAAAAGATTTTCCCAGGATATGTTACAAGGTAGGACTTAGTTGGCTTTAGTTGGGACCCATAAATTTTACCAGGGACTCCTTCAAAGCAAATATGTGCGTCCCAGGACACACTAAATCAAAAAGCTATCAGCATCACTGCACTAACAGGTATTGCATGGTTTAATGATTAAAAGGATCTACCTATCAGCCTATTAACTGAAATGCACTTTAGCATGAACCTCATCCTCACTTGCTAGTTTCTGTAATGATAAATACTTTCTGAAATTATTTCACTCTTAACTGGAAAGATTCTTTTGTTTCTTGAAAAATAAACAACACAAGCTGACAACTTCAATGGGGGGAAAAAATAGATAATTTTATTGGATAAGAATTCTCCTGTTTTGATTTTATTGCAACCAGATCTTTCCTCTCTCTCTCTCTCTCTTAAGAATGTATCAAAAGATACAAAAAAAAAAAAGAAAAAAAAACCTAAAATTTCTCACATCTATGAAAGAGGATACGTAGGTTCTTGGATGAAGAGATCCAATCCTGAGTAATCTTATTTAGAAGTGCAATAAATACAGATGGGACAGGGTATCCAAGAACATGAGGGTGGAGGGTTATGTGCTTGTGAGCATGGCAGGGGGTGGGTGGGTGTTTAGAGAGAGAGAGAGGGGGGGAGCAGTCAGAGAAGCAGCCATCTCTGGAAGTTACAGCATGTCATTACCAAAATAATCAGCATAAAAAAAAAAGAAGAAAGAAAAGAAAAAAGCTCTTCAATTCAAGATGGTAACTTAATGCCTTCATCTAACATGTAAAAAAAAAAAAAAAAAAAAAAAAAGAAATAAAGACTCATCATTTGTGTCTCTAGTCAGAATCTGAACCATTGACTTTATCGGAAGTAGGGGAGGGGAATAAATTTCCTCTTGGGCTACAATGTAACACTAGAATATTATCTTACAAAGTGAAAGTATCTTCAAGACCTACACCCCCCTACACACACACACATACTCCACTATCCCCAAAACAGCATTATGACAGATGGGTAAGTTGTATTTAGTACATTAAACAGAATGTTAAGAATACCTGTATGGGTGGAGGTATGTGTTTGGTTTTTTTTGAACAGGTGAGGGTAGGGATAGCAAGTGTACTTTCCTCCTTCTCTCTAGCACCCCTCAGAGAAATAGGTAGGTAGATATAACTCAGCTGACAAGATCATCTCCCCAACCACACTTGCTGCTACCCAATTCCCAAACCAAAACCAATAGAGATCATCATCATCATTACTATCATTATAATGTTTCTTCTGACTTTGCTCTTAGGATGATGTTGATGATGATGATGAAGAGGAGGAGATCGGTTTGACTACTACTTTACTTCAGAGAAGCACAGTGGCATCTGGCCAGGTATCTGGTTACAATTTCCCATTTTTGTAGTGCTGATCCAGGTACTTGTGCATTCTCATCTTGAAAGATATTCACCAGAGCACACTCGTTTGAGATGAGAAGAGGCTGGAAAATAAGTCCTTACACACCTCTCTATTTCTTACATCCCCTCCCAGCCATCTCTTTCTCTCTCGATTAAAGTCTGTCTTCAAAATACCAGCATAAAGATAGAAAAAAAAAATACAAGTAATGTTCAACTTAGAAAAAAAAAGCATTGTATAGATAATGTAAGTTAGATGTTTAAACCCAAAGTCTTAAGTGGATGAATCTCACTTGTCGTCTTTGATGACAATAGTAGCACTCCCTGTTGACTTTTTTTATTTGAGGTTTATTATCATTTAAATCACATTAGTTACATAGAGCTCTGTAAATAGTTCAAAACTGTTTGAATTATGCAAATATCCCCAGTGGTTCAAAAGTTTTGAGAATTTAAAGCCTCGAAATTGGAGGTACAACCGACTAAGGTCCTAATCTGTCTATGTCTACTAAAAATAGCTAAAGTGCTTGGAATGGTAACAATAGTGTGGAGGTTAAAAACTAAAAATAGTAATAAATTAAGATCTTTTTCAGCTGGAAATTGTAGGTATACCAGTTGGCCTAGACCTAGTCTTGGTCAACTATTTACAAACACAAAGTTTGTATCTCGCGAGCATGAGACTTAGAACAGGGTAAAGAACATTAGACTAAAATTCAGGTTTCAGAAAATTGCATGATATGCCGGAGATGCTAATAGGTACGCGTCTTGCGTCACTGACGCATAAAAATCTAAAAGGACGCAGTAAAATTGTATCCATGTATCCCAGTGTTTTTCTTTCTTTCTTCCCCCACCATTTCCAGCTTACTGTAAATATATTTCAATATTTTTCTTGGCAATGAAATACATGCTATGGGGTGCAAGGTAGGGGTTAGATGGTTTTAGTTGTTCATGGATAAGAAATTATAGTTGGGACCCATCAAATTTCCTGGGGACTCATTCAATTCAAATACACGTGTCCCAGGACGTACTAAATCTAAAAGCTATGGGCATCACTGTGCGCAAAGTATATATATATATATATATATATATATATATATATATTTACCAACCCCTCCGCACAAGCAGGATGCAACATAAGGTCAATTTCTTAAGCGGAGTTTAACAGGTTTGAATTCAGAGTTTTCCTTCTCCTAGACTGGTTACCTGGCTATGGTTAAAGAGCCAGTCTGCCCTGCTATTTACCCATAACTGGAGGGAGAACTGGATTTCATACCTTTCCAAAGGGTATTAGTGCCATGTGAAATGCAAACAGTTTCGTCGAGGATTTGAATTTGGGTCGAAGAGTCCATTTCCCACGACTGTAACCATTTGTACACGCGCCTCCATAATATACGCAAAGTATATAAGGTGTAAAGTACAACAATAAATAGCAGAAACTGTTAAGACAGTTGAACCTTCTTTTATTTTTGAAGCTAACATTTCAATTGAAAAAAATTGAGCTTTTACAAACTTCAATTAGACTATTTTGCTGTGTTGCAAGTTGAATCTATTCTGAGATCCATATATACCCAACATATGACAGTGTTCTGGGAGTTAGTACAGGGCCTGTATTTGGTTACAGTCCTCTTTTTTTTTTTTCACCAACCATCCCATGAGTCTCGGCTCGAGGGTGGTCCCACATTAAAAAGACCATGTGTCACGTCACATACGTGGGATGCGAGGTAAATACCAACTTTTCTTCAAATAGCTGCCATTATAATTTTACTATTGTAATAACTGACTCATAAAACTGATACAAGATTTCTAGACATGAAAAATAATGAAACCTGTTGACAACTGTAGAGATTTGTGTAGACTGATCAGTATTCAACTATGTTGAAGTTGAATCTGCTTCAGTCTACACAAATCTCTACATGGCGCTGCAACAGCTCTGTACTTGTGTTGAAAGTTGAATCAGCTTCACTTTACACAAATCTCTACATGGCACTGCAAACAGCTCTGTAGAGATTTGTGTAGACTGATCAGTATTCAACTGTGTTGCAAGTTGAATCTGCTTCAGTCTATACAAATCTTTACATGGCACTGCGAACAGGATTTTGATTGGTTGGTAGTTTTAGTGTGGATATTTTTATCCATATATACTGAACACTTGACAATGTCCTGTCAGTTGCTACAGAGTGTATCCGGTTATGCTGACATTTTTTGTGTGGTGACTGGACAGTAGTCACAGCCTTCCTGTGAAGGTGAGCATGATGTTCATTCTACAACAACTAAGAAACTAAAGGCAAAGGATAATCCTATATATAATATATATATATATATATATAATATATATAGATTGATTGAAAAGTAACTCCTATTTATAATTTTTTTTATATGCAGTTATATTTTTCAATTCTTTAATGTATGTTCCTTAATATATGGCAATTAACTCTGTGTTGTTGGTAGTGGTGGTGCTCCTCCACATTTTACTCTTGTTCATGAATGGCTGAATCATAATTTTTCTGTGTGATCAATGACTAGACAGTCTGCATGAGCATTTGGCCAGAAGCCCTGATTTAACACCCTGCGACTTTTTTACTTTGGGGTTGATTGAAGGAACAAGTCTATTCTACATAACCAACAACTTTGGAAGAACTTGAAGGACGAATACAAGAATTTATTTCTGCCATTCCACAACAGTTCCTGGGAAGATCAGTTGATACGATTCCTGAGTGGCTTGAGGGGCTGGAGGTGAATGCTTGGTGCCCATATAGAATCTTAAATAAAACTCCATTTTATGTGTGTTCTTATGTTCATTTTTTGTAAAAAATAATGATTCAGAAATAAATTTTTAAAATACGGGAGTTACTTTACAATCACCCTGTATAGTCAAGTTCAAAGTGAGACCAGATTGCACGATATTCTTTCCCAACAAGTGGGGATCAAAGTCAATAACTGATCAAGTGTCTTTATTTATTTTTAGTTGACCTCTTTATGAATAGAAACAAACTAAGTGATAAGCATTGTGAGAAAAAAATAATCAAGTGGGATCTGACACAAGGCAGATATATATATAAGTAAAGTAAGTAAAGTCGTCGGGCCTGCTTAATGCCGGTATCAGCCATGCAACGAGGGAGTCTATCCCTTTTCACTAGCGCTAGACCAAGCAGATTATTTTAGCGTCTGAGGTTGCGCCACACCTACCATCAGCTCCTTCTTTACCGCACAGATCCCTGTGCTACTCATACGCTGAGTTGGCGAGGGTGGGTATCGGACTAGGAACCTAGTGATTTCTAGCCAAACGCTCTACCGACTGAGCTAACCCGGCCATTATATATATATATATATATATATATATATATATATATATGAATATGATATAATGAAAAAGTTAAGACTAAGGCAATGAATCCGACTGTATATGTATAGATAAAAGGGTATGAAAACACACAATGTTGTTAAAATGAATATATTTTTATATCATTTTCATTGCTAATATTGACAATATTTCGATATACAGAGATGTTCATAGGTACGCGTCCTGTGTCCCTGATGCACAAAAATCAAAAAAGGATGCAGTAAAATCATATCCATGAGTCCCAGTGTTTTTCTTTTTTCTTCCCTCACCATTTCAAGATAACTTTTAATACATTTCAATAGTTTCTTAGTAATAAATTACACAGGATGGGTTACAAGGTAGAGGTTAGACAGCTTTCATTGTTTCCCCAGACCATAAATAAAAAGCCTACAATTTACTAAGAAACTTTAGTTGGGACCCATTAAATTTCCAAGGATGCACTAAATCAAGAAGCTATCAGCATCACTGCACAAGGTGACAAGTATGGGGCATCCAGTGAGGTTCAACCTTGCTTTTCAGTAGTAACAGATCTGCAAGACTAGCTTGCTAACTATTACACCACAACAATTGAATACAGAATTCAAGAGAAGTTTAAAGAATCTTTTTTGTTAGATCTATTATAGTGAAAGTAAAGATGACAAAGTGGCCTATTGTTTGTATCAGTCAGACAGCGAGGGAGTCTATCTTCTTTTCATAACCACTAGAACAGGGAGGTTGTTTTTGTGTCTGAGGTAGAGTGCCAAAACTACCATCAGCATCCCACTTTACCACGCAGATCCAAGCTATGCTACGTATGCACCGAGTTAGCAATGATCAATGTCAAACCTGGATCCTTGTGGTTTATAAGCAGATGTTCTACCAACCAATGGAT
>CM042167.1:3108272-3120772 GCA_023376005.1 Doryteuthis pealeii
AGTAGAATTCACAAACAACAAGAAGAAAAAATTAAAGTTGTAGGTGTGGTGAACAAACACGAAAGGGAAATAGTAAAAATTTCAATTTATCCTTTTTAATAAAAATGTTAACTAAGTTGGTTAAAAAGCAATTTACAGCTTCTTTACATGTTTTTTTTTTTACTAAGTAAATACAACGGGCACTTGAAAAAAAAATTGAATAATAATACACATGGTTGCTAGATTTAAAAATTACAATTTATTAAAATCATTAGATAGACAATAAGATATTTTTTATTATTATTGTAGTTTCGCTTTTAAACAAGATACATACACACGAAATAATATATCACTTTGAAGGGAAATAAACGTAATGCTTTATTTCGAGTAATAATCCTTGAATCCATAAAAGCCGTATAAGGTCAAAAAAGTGCTTCTTAATATTTTAATGTTCTAAGAATAAAATTTCAAATTATTAATTAATGCATAAATACAAAATATGCTCTAATTAAAAATAATTTAAAACATTTTTATTTGATTTTTTTATTTTTTTGTGTGGTGTGAGTATTTTTTTTTTTTTTAAGAGTGTCATCATTATGGAATCTGAATGGATGTAAAGGAATTGGTAATTCTGACTTTTGGCGAAGAATCTCAAGAAAAAGAGGAAGAATAAATGTGTGTCTGTCTACAACATTTTTGGACAATGAAGAAGTAGTAGTAGTAGAGTCAAGAGAGAAAAATGACACAGACATACACGCGACTTTTTCACTCAAAAAGATACGATCAATAAACGGGGTTTTAGCTTTATACTCTTATTTTCTTAAAATAAATAGGAGATATTTATTCGAGGAAAATATTTTTTTCTAGAATAAAGAGTAATTTATTCAAAATAGTACCCCACCACCATCTAATTACAATCATTTTATGTTGAAATATAAACTTGATTTTTTTTTTAATGGATCAAACAGTAGTATTTTTATTTTTTTTAAATATATAACCGTTAGTGTTTAAAGAATAAATAAACAAATTAATCTTTAAATTACATTTAAATTTATAAATCAAAATAATAATTAATTTTAAGCTATCATAAAAAAAAGAGTTTAAAATTTTAGTCCCGAGTCAGACAAGCAAATTCTTCCACAAAGGTTTTTCTTTTAAAGCGAAACAGCCATGTGACATTTCCAAATATATTCGATCTCTTTTTAAGAAGCAAATATTTTTGTCTCGAAATCATCGCTAATAATATATATATATATATTTTAAAGTATCTGTCACTATTTACTCAACCATAACCAAAAACAACTTATCCTTTTTTTTTTTTTAAATTAAAATAAATAAATAAATAAAGGTATTTGTAATATGCCAAAAGGAAATATTTCATTGGTAACTGATTATGATGATGATGATGATGATTAGTCACACGTAAAGAATTTTTAACCACAATGCAACTCTACACCCTTTTTTTTTTTTATCAAGTTTTTCTTAAAGAGATAAAAGAAACATTGTGAGCATAACCATATTAATTACGATTTGAAAAAAAAAAAAAAAACAATTATTTCTGTTTATCAATCATTTTAATCTTCATATCGATACAAAACCAATAGTCAAAAATCAAACTTGCTTGACACAAAAAGGGACCTATATTCATTTTTTTTTTAAATTGAATTTAAATTGAGCAAAAATATCTAAAAAAATCTTAATAAGCCGATTATTTCTAATAAGTCATTTACCAACCAAGTGTATAATAATTTAAATAACAAAGGTTCAATTATATGTTACTTATCCACTTTGAACTGAATATTCATCCACTAATAAAAATAATAATCACAATGTTAAAACCTATTGTTACCTGCGTGCTTATCATGAAATTGCTATCATTATTATAATTATTATTTTTATTATTATTATTGGGAACTCATAAAAAGTTTGAATTAAAAAAAGAACATTAAAAACTTTAAAAAATACAATATTAATTTTAGATGAAGATGAATTTTTTTAGAAACTGAATATTACAAATTGGATTTCTGAAAATGTACTAAAATAATTTTATTTTATTAAAACAGGTATTTAACACACACACACACACACACAAAGAAAGAAAGAATTTGTCTAACAACTGTCAAAAAAAGAAGAAAAAAAGGCGGAAATTTGAAAAAACAATTTTATAGTTTCAGTTTAAGCCACTAACTCTTAAAATGATAAAGGAAAAATAGTTTGTTTTTTTATATAGAGAGATTTTGGAATAATTAGATGGGAAAATTTGGATATATTTTTAATTATTTTTAGGGATCAGGCTTAACATTAAAAAAAACTTAAAAATTCATGAAATAAAGAAGAGATACAAACTGAAATCTTAAATAAAATGAAAAGAGATGAAAAAAATTGGTTGTTTTAAGCCTAAAATAATCACTAAAATGAAGGCATGAAAGAGAAAATCCCTGAATCAAACACTTTTTACACTGTTTATTATCAATAAATACACAGATTTAGAGAAAAGTGTTGAAAAAGATGTTACATCGCTTTCTTATCAACAGTACATTTTACGATAAGGTGGGTCATGTGATCAAACACATTGCCAGTTTTAGTAAATGTGGAGTGATGATCTATTTCTAGTTTTTTTTTTATGTCATCGAAATTTGATGAGTCAATGATAAATTGACAATACTCTGAAAAATCTTGAGACATTTTTATAATTAATAAGACTATTTTACATTAAAAAAGGATTAATATTATTATTTATTATCATTATTATTATTATTAAAAAAACTTAATTTTTTAAAATAATTCTAGATAAGATTTTTACATTAAAAAAATGAAGGATTATCATTATTACAAAAAAAGAAACTTAATTTTTGCCTTTATAATTTTAGATAAGATATTTTTTACATTAAAAATAAAGGATTATCTTTATTACAGAAAACTTTTACTTTTTGCTTTTATGATTTGAGAAATTTGAAGGTAAATAATTTGAGGAAATTTGAGTCAAATTAGAGCCCCTCCCCCTTTAAGTTTTTTCCATGAAAACAGCTGGGTGTGCCACAGGTAGGTAAAAAGGTAAGAATTTTTAAAAAGATGTAAAGTTTTTTTTTGAAAGACAAGGAAGGAAAAAAAAGAAAGAAATTTCGCGGTAAAATGACTTTTTAAGGGTTAAAAAAGGTAAAAATAAATAGAAGTGTAAAAAAAAAAAGAAAAAAGAGAGTAAGTATAGATACAAACATTTCATTTATTTATTCTTATATAACGAATTTATGATTAAAAATAAGTTTTAAAAAAAGGTAGTTTAAGATAATTAGATATTTAGAATATCTAAAAAAATTTTTTTTTTTAAATTAAGACTTTTTTGTTGTTTTTTTTTTTTTCAAGTTTAAAAAGATAAAAATAAAGATAAGTTTTTTAAAGAAAAAAACAAACTATGTAAAACAAAATTAAAAAAAAAAAAAAAATACCTTTTTAAAGATGTCTAGGTGTTAAGAATTAAAAAAAAAAGATGAGTACAATGTTCTAAATATGTATGTAAGTAAGTAAAACGTTAATCTAATGTTAAATTTATAGTAAATAAATCAAATATCAAAGTACAATTTCTAAAGCAAAAATGTTATAAAATATATACACTAAAAACTTAGGTTATATTTTTAAACTTGAGACTAATAATGTGGGTAGGTAAAATTAAGTATGAGTTTATTTATATACGTATATATATATATATATTTGTTAATATACATATATATTTTTGGAAAAATAATTTTTAGGTAGTTTTTAGAAGCATGAAATAAATGAAGAACGAAGTTGATAGATTATATATATATATATATATATATATATATATATATATATATATATATATATTATATACCTGAGAGGTAAATAAGATTCTTAAAAAAACTATGAATGATTTTATTTAAAGGAAAAATCGACAAAATATCCCAAAAAATGCCATGACGTGTGATAAGTTATCTTTTTACAAAAAAAAAAAAAAAAGCCACCCTCAAGTTAAAAAGTTGATAGTTTGTAGGTAAATACGATTTTTACGACAGAACGAATACTTAGAAAAGACATACAAAGGTTTAATCTACATAGGTAAGTAAATAACGAAGATCTATAATAGACAAGGAACCTTTATTTTTTATTTTTTTTGGTTAGAAAAGATTAGAAAAATGTTTGGTAATAAAATAAAAAAAAGAGGAGAGAGAAGCCATGACGTGTGACAAAAATGGCTAACCAAACAAACATTTCTAAAAAGGAGGGACCCCCCTAATGTTTGGAAAGAGATTTGAAGCATTAAAAAAACCTGTAACGGGATAAAAATGGTATGAAAAGAAAGAGCAAAGATCAAGGAAGAAACCTCAGAGAAAAAATAAGGATTAAAATACCTTTTTCTGTTGCTTTTCCCAGGCCGGATCAAGTAAACCCTCCCGGTCCCATTCTTCTTCCTCCTCCATGTATCCATCGCTATAAATTTCATCCGACATAGTCGAAACAAGTTGTTGTTTCCTTTTTTACCCTTTTTATTTTTTTAAAAATAATCACTTTCTTTTTTAAAGGAGAAAAATATGCAGGTGAATTAGGGAAACAGAGAAGATATTATTCCTTGTTGTAACAAAACAGGAGAGTCCCTTTTTTTTTTCTTTCCGGCTATAAGGAAAAAAAAAACCTGCCCCTTAAATGTCTTCTTATTATTTTTTTTAATGTCGGTGTTGTGCAAATGTCTACTACAATAAACAAAACGTGTTGTTTGTTTGTTTTTTCTTTCGGGATGTTTTTCAAGAAAAAGTTAATAAATCGTAGTAGATTTCATCAAAAAATCTGGAGCCAGAAACCTCGTAGGTCGTACAATTTACGCTCAAATAACAATCATACGAAGAAAGATGACGGTTAAATCAAATATTTTAACCCAAAATTAATCATTTATGAAAAAAAAAAAGCCAGCAGTCGTCTTTCTCTCTTTAAAAATTTCTTTAGATCTCTCTAAATACACATAAATCTTTTAAAAAAAAGATATATATATTTATATGGAGAGATTTTGCCCGGCTTTTTCTCTCTTTTTTAACTTTTCTTTCCGAATCTTTTTAGATCGATTTTTTAAAACTTGGTTTCGGTCAAGATTTTTTTCTTTCTTTTTTTCTTTTTTTTACTTATTTTTGGTGTAGTTGTTTTGTTTTAAAAAAAGAGAGAGAGACACACAACAACACTGACACTTTACACACAACACCGCCCCGCCGACTGCTGCTGTTCACGCCAAGAGCCACCGACTGACGGACGGCTCTCTTCGGTAAAGATCGGCAACTTCCGCTCGACGATACGACTCCCTGCCGGAAATAACCGGATATTACCGAACAAAACCAAAAACTTGCTAGACCTTCAAAGAGGGGCGAATCTGTGCGTATGCATGTGCGTGTGCATCTCTACGGGATATGTGTGCATGTAAGGTTATTCTTTCTATATGTGTGTGAATGCAATTTATTCTGTGTTTCTTCTGAGTATCGCTATAATTCTTTGTGGGAGGCGGAGGTGGGGTTAATACACATTTTTTTTAGCTAGATCTGTTGGGAGAAGTGAAAACCCTTATGTGTGAGTGCGTATGTATGTATATATGTGAGTGTGTGTGTGTGTGTGTGTGTGTGTGTAGCTCTTTTATGTGTGTGTGAGTGAGTAAAATTCTATTGTGTATTTATAGTTACAATCTTCCTGTATATATATATACACGTGCGCTCACACATAATTTGTACGAGGGTATATTTCTAATACAACAATTGTGCGCGCGTGTGAATTTTTTCTTAGACATGAATAAAAACTAGTTACCTCCGTGTGTGTGTGTGTGTACGTGTTTTGTGTGTGTGAGAGAGTGTGTGTGTGTTTGTGTAGTTTCGATGAATCGTACCCTAGTCTGGCACAAGACTACTAATGAGCGCTTTGATTAAACTTTTAGGAATAATAAATTTATTAACTCTAGTTCAACAAGAGGTTTCCTACCTGTGGGTGTATGTGTATGTGAGGTACGCACGTGGGTGTAGATTTCTATTGTGTGTGTGTGTGTGTGTGTGTTCAGGTTGATAAATAGTACCCTTGTCTGGCACAAGACTACTAATGAGCGCTTTGATTAAAACTCTAGTTCAACAAGAGGTTTCCTACCTGTGGGTGTACGTGTATGAGAGGTACGCACGTGGGTGTAGATTTCTATTGTGTGTGTGCGTGTGTTCAGGTTGATAAATAGTTCCCTTGTCTGGCACAAGACTACTAATGAGCGCTTTGATTAAACTTTTTAAGATTAAATTCACTAACTATTGTTCAACAAGAGGTTCCCTACCTGTGGGTGTATGTATATGCATGTTGGGAGGGAGGGCACACTCATGTGTGTGTAGAATTGTGTAGATCTGTATGTGTGTGTGTGTGCGCGCATGCGTGCGTGCGATTGAGTGCGTGTGTGTGTGTGTGAAGCACTTATATCACAATGTGAGGGAGTGACTGTGAGTCGGTCTGTAGGGGTTATGGAGTGTCTCGTTGTATGAATGACTGACTTGACTGGGCAGGGGAGCGTAAAAATGCGTAAAAATATGCATGAATTAAACGTGCGGTTTTTTTTTGGGGGGGGGGGCAGGGGGCTATTTTTATTTTTCAATTTTATTTAATTGGGAGTGTTGTTAATGTATGTATTAATGTGGATCATTTTAATATTGCGGCTGATGTATCTACCTAGGTAATTATGAACTTATGTTTAATAAATTAGGGTGACCCAGAAAAAACAGAACCGTCAAATTTTGTAATAAAACTGTTAATTTTCCCATTAAACAAATAAATTAGGGTTCTGTTTTTTTCTGGGTCAGCCTGTACAGGGTGACCCAGAAAAAAACAGAACCCAAAACTAACCCTAAACCCTAACCCTAACCTTAAACCCTAATTTATTTATTTAATTGGAAAATTAACAGTTTTATTACAAAATTTGTGGGTTCTGTTTTTCTGGGACACCCTAATTTTCTAAACAAAAGTTCATAATTACCTCAAACTAAATACCCTTTCTTTGGTGTAATGGTTAGCGAGCTAGAATAGTAGGTAGTGAGTTTGATTCTCACTGAGTGGATAATACAGAATCTAAGCTTAATAAATGACTACCTGATCTCAATACACTTTCTTTGGTGTAATGGTTAGCGAGCTAGACTAGTAGGTAGTGAGTTTGATTCTCACTGGGTGACCAATAATTCTAGCCTTAATCTAAGCTTGATAAATGTCTACCTGATGTATTCGTTTGCATGTGTGCGTGCGTGCGTGTGTGTGTTAGTGCGCGCGCGTGTGTGTGCGTGTGTGTGTGTGTGTGTGTGTATGTGTGTGTGTGTGTGCAAGGCCACACATGTGGACATCCGGTAAAACTTGCAAATCATACTCAAATCCCAATATTACAGGGCGACCCAGAAAAAACAAACCCAAATTATTTATTTATTTTCTCATTAAACTAACCCTAAACTCCAACTCCAACCCTAACCATAAACCATAACCCTAAACCCCCTAATTAAAATTAACAGTTTTATTACAAAATTTGTGGGTTCTGTTTTTTCTGGGTCATTGCATTTTGAGTACGATTTGCAAGTATTAGCTGGACATCCTAGTAAGTAAACCACAAGTAAAAAGGGGCCGGGTTAGCTCAGTCGGTAGAGCGTTCGGCTAGAAACCACAAGGTTCCTAGTTCGATACCGGTCCTCGCCAACTCAGCATATGAGTAGCACAGGGATCTGTGCAGTAAAGTAAGCAGCTGATGGTAGGTGTGGCGCTCCACCCCAGACGCTAAAATAATCTCCATGGTCTAGCGCAAGTGAAAAGGAGATAGACTCATTCGCTGATTGGCTGATACCGACTTTAGGCCGCCCCGACGACTTTACTTATATACGAGTAGATATGTTGTAATTTTCTTTCATGTGTCTGATTTTTGTTTTAGTGTTGTTGTTTTTTTTGGGGGGTGTTTGTTTGTAAACACTTAATTTTCTACGAGTGTAAGTTAGATCAATGTGTCTCATGCGTCAATGACCTTGTACCAGACTAAGCTAAGATCAAATACCGGTTATTTCCTATAAGTCTAACATGATCAAAGGAGAACTCTTGACTGATAAATTATTTATTTATTTTCCCATTAAACTAACCCTAAACCCTAACCCTAACCCTAAACCTTAACCATAAACCTAAGCCCTAGCTCTAACCCTAACCCGAAACACGTCTTCTTTTTTCCTAATAGATCAATAAATAAATATTCGCACTAACACGCACGCACGCACACATGCAAACGAATAATCAGGTAGACATTTATCAAGCTTAGATTAAGGCTCCCAGTGAGAATCAAGTCTAGCTAACCATTATAGATCAGGTAGTCATTTATAAGCCATACCTACTATTGTATATAAGAATTAACCTAAATAATATGATATATATATATATATATATATATACGTATTTGAACTTTATGTTTAGTATATATAGATATGCTGACATCCCTTTTGAATCAATATGAAAACACAGTCATTTTTAATGAGTAAGCAGAAATGCTAATAGGCACGCGCCCTGCATCCCTGACGCACAAAAATCTAAAAGGACGCAGTAAAATCGCATCCATGCATCCCAGTGTTTTTTTTTCTTTCCTCACAATTTTAAGCTAACTGTAAATACATTCCAATTGTTTCTTAGAAACGAATTATACAGGATAGGTTACAAGGTAGGAGCCAGACGGCTTTAGTTGGAACCCATAAATTTTCCTTGGGACTTATTCAAAGCAAATATGTGAGTCCCAGGACGTACTAAATCAAAAAGCTATCAGCATCACTGAGTAAGTCTCTCTCTCTCTCTCTCTCTCTCTCTCTCTCTCTCTCTCTCTATATATATATATATATATATATATATATAATATTATATAATATATTATATTATATATATATATTATATAACTCTATATATATATAACTCTATATCTAAATTATTTGGTACCTCACGTGTGTAATGGTTAGCAAGCTAAATTCACAGACCATTGTTAGTGAGTTCGATTCTTACTGGACGCCCCACACTTCTGGCCTTGTGCCACATCTAAGCTAAGCTTAGTAAATAACTATAACTAGATTATTTACCCAACCCGTTCACCAAGGCTAGGATTTGAGACAAGGTCACAATTATGGGTCATCCAGCGGGGATCGAACTCGCTTTTCAGTAGCAATGGATATTCGAGACTAGCTTGCTAACCATTACACCGCGACGGAGCGCCTAACACCAAGTCTACATATCTAACCAGCATGTGTTTACATTTTTGTTCAAAGAGTGTGCCGATCACTCCAGCAAACCTCGTCGTAGCGCAACGGTTAACAACGTAGTCTCACAGATCATTCTAAAAGTATAAGTGAGTTTGATTCTCACTCGGTACTCAGAAATGTTGGCCTTTTGCCAGACTAAGCTAAAGTTAGTAAATGCCTCTGGTATCGTGTTCCGACTGTCACGTGACGTAGACTATTTTTACGTGATCTTGTGCCATACTAAGTTCAGTTATATTTAGCAACTAAAAACTATCAGCTGCAACATCATCCTATTCTTGATTCTTCCTCCTCTTCTTCTTCATCAGATTCTTCTTTCTCTCCCCTCCCACTTATCATTTCTTTTCTTTCTTCTACACTTACTTTTCTCTATCTCTCTCTCTCTCTCTCTCTCTGTCTCTCTCTCTCTCATTCTTTTTCCTCCTTATTCATTTAAAGTTCTCTTTCTCTTTCTCTTTCTCTTTCTTCTTCTTTCTTCTTCTTCTTCTTCTTCTTCTTGTATACCGTTGTTGTTGTTGTTGTTCTTCTTCTTCTTCAAGTTTCTTCTTCTTCTCTCTTCTTCTTCTTCTTCTTCTTCTTGTATACCCTTGTTGTTCTTCTTCTTCTTCTTCTTCTTTCTTCATTTTGTTCTTCTTCTTCTTCACTTTCCCCTTTCTTCTTCTTCTTCTTCTTCTTCTTCTTCTTTCTCCTTCTTGTTCTTCTTCTTCAAATTTCTTCTTCTTCTTCTTCTTCTTGTATACCCTTGTTGTTGTTGTTCTTCTTCTTCTTCTTCTTCTTGAAGTTTCCTTTCTTCTTCTTCTTCTTCTTCTTCTTCTTCCATACCTCGTCTACCTTTCTTGTATCCCACCTTCGCCCCTCCCCCTATACTCATGTTTGTTGAGATACTTACTGTACCAACACCCCCCCCCGTTAAACATAACTATTAGTATTTTTATTCTTAGTCACTATAAATCAAGCAATACTAAATCACTACTTACTTTCACTTCATTTCATATACAAACTCCCCAGACGTATATTATCTCACCTTATGTCAAATGCTTTTACATGATAACATAGATTTGAAATTGTAGTGCCTACCCTAGAGTTATTGGTAATCTTAAACTTTAAGTGACTAAATTCCTACAATAAAATTGTACTTGCGCATTATTCCTACCATAAAATTGTACTTGCGCATTATTTAAAATGAAGTTAACTGTTACTAAAAACACATTTTGTGATATTTTCGTGTTAAAACATGCAGTCCGAATTATTTGATTGTTTGTTTGTTTGTTTGTTTTGTTTTACGGCATATCAACCTCAGTGGGTCATTTAATGCCGATAAAGTTTTGAAATAAATCAATTCTTAATGGATAATACAATTTTTTTATAAATACCTTTTTTCTATTTAACCCATAGATGGGACCCTAACAGGTACTACCACTCCGGGATCAGCTATGGTGATGAATGGGGTGCTCCACATTCCCCAAACCTCCAAAACTGGAACCTCACCATCAGATTGAGTTTAACGTCATTCCCAGGACATGTAGACCCGCAGCCACCGCCTTCTAGCACCCATATGATAAAAAGGGGTTGGGGATTGCCATAAGGGCAATAGGGTTGGGAAAATCATATAGATGCTATGGCTTGACGTGACCAGCTGATTGATCGGAGGGGGCCTCTCCGACCGCCCGTATAGCCCAAGATAGGGCCAAAGTGGAGTATTGCATGTCATGAATTGCGAATTATTTGAATAAATTGGCAAAAAAAGGGTATAATTACGGCAAGGGGCCGGGTTAGCTCAGTCGGTAGAGCTTTCGGCTAGAAACCACAAGGTTCCTAGTTCGATAGCGGCCCTCGCCAACTCAGCGTATGAGTAGCACAGGGGTCTGTGCGGTAAAGTAAGGAGCTGATGGTAGGTGTGGTTCTTCACCTCAGACGCCAAAACAATCTCCTTGTCTAGTGCTAGTGAAAAGGGGATAGACTCCCTCGCTAATTGGCTGGTACCGAATTTAGGTTTCCGGTTTCTTTCCAAACAAAACAAACAAGGGACATCACTCTCATTGCCTTATTTTTATTTCTGAAACTCTTTTAAGATTTTTTGGTCGAATTTAATTGTTTAAAATGTATTAAAAATAAATTACAACACCTCATTTCAAATAATGCGCAAGTACAATTTTTTGGTCGGAATTTAGTCACTTAAAGTTCAAGATTACCGAGTTATTATCGTCTAATCTTGCAAGCCGTTGATCGTGAGTGTAACCATCACGAGGAGTATGGGGTGAGGTCAAGTTTGTTGGTGCTGGTGTCTTAACCCAAATAAAAGCTTGGTTCTTTGTTCTTTTGGGCTGGTACGCTGAAATGAAACGAAAGGAACGAAAAGGCACGAGAAATGAAAGAGACAAAGGCAAGAGGTAGTTTTATGACTCAGGCTTTATGGAATGGGGCATAGTCGTCTCTAGCGAAGGGAATGCCCCTTGGCTAGGAAACGACCACACTGAGTTGCGGCCTAAGTTCGAATGGCCGAGAGATTATTTTGGGGGTAGGGAGTCAATTTTTTTGTCGGACATGCGCAAACGGTATTTAAGTAGTCAGACGGCTTTAAATTTTCCTGGGGTCTTATTCAAAGCAAATATGTGAGTCCCAGGACGTACTAAATCAAAAAGCTATCAGCATCACTGAGTAAGTATATATTATATATATATATATATATATATATATATATATATATATATATATATATATAGATAACTTAATATCTTTGTAAATTTCTGAGGTGAGGAGTTATTATTTACATAATTTGTGGGGATTGAAATAAGATCTTTTAAAATTACCTCCCCTCCATGAGCCTTTCGGCCAGAAGAACCCTCCGAGCATGTGCGGGAAAACGGACCCACTTCCGATCCCCAAGATAATCTCTCGGCCATTCGAACTTAAGTCTTAAATGCGTCTAGACACTATTACTGGTCAGAAGAATTTTCCTTACCACGTGGTGGCTACGACCCATGAATAAAGCCTAAATCCTCAAACTACCTTTTGTCTTTGTCTCTTCTTTTTCTCTCCGTGAATTCCTTTTCAGCGCGACCACCAAATAAGATGGGGTTAAAAGCAAGCCGTAGGAACACACACCAAGAATAAACCACAGCTACCTTTTAACCTAAAACATTAAACCCCTTGCCACCCCACAAATTGACACGTCTCGGACTATTATCCTAATCTTGGTTGCCATATTTAAAATGTTCAGGTCGCTGTGCTCCGGCCTTCTTCCAG
>CM042167.1:3123272-3140772 GCA_023376005.1 Doryteuthis pealeii
GCAAAAATAACGAAGATTTGATTTGCATCTGGAGAGATATTTTTAAAATTAGGATTTGAATTGTAAGAAAAGGGACAGTCATTGGTTGTCATATATTAAAAGCATAAATCAATTAATGGATCTGCGAGATTAACTTTTTATCACACCCCCTCTACCCAGGCAACGTACCCAGGTAGCCGATTTTAGTTTTATCTAATGCTAAACAACTATAGACACAGAATCAAATCTATAGATTCACAGCAAATTAACACCTGTTGAATAGCACTTCCGCTCAAATGGACACGATTTAAACAGAGACGATAAATTTACAATCATTTGAAGAATTAAGAAACACATAAACATAAAATAGTAATCGAAAAACCGGAAAACAAATGAATAAATAAGATAAACACCGACTTGATTATATATATATATATATAATATATATATATATATATATATATATATATATTAATTGCCCAACCCGGTAATAAAATGTGGGTGTCATTAATACCTATGTAAATAAAAGTAACTGTGAACTTTTGTTTAGTAAATTAGGTTGTCCCAGAAAAACAGAACCCACAAATTTTGTAATAAAACTATTAATTTTAACTAAGGGGGGTTAGGGTTGGGGTTAGGGTTTAGGGTTAGGGTTGGAGTTGGGGTTAGGGTTAAGTTGGGGTTGGGGTTAGGGTTAGGGCTTGGGTTCTATTTTAACCCAAATTATCTATTTATTTTCCCATTAAACCCTAAACCCCAACCCTAATACTAAACCCTAACCCTAACCCTAAACCCCCCTAGTTAAAATTAACAGTTTTATTACAAAATTTGTGGGTTCTGTTTTTCTGGAACATCCTAATTTACTAAACAAAAATCCATAATTACCTAAATAAATACCGTATTTTACGGCATATAGGACGCACTTTTTTCCAAACTTTTGGCTAAAAAAAATTGCCCTGCGTCTTATAGAACGTAGGTGAAGTTTGAGACCTCCCGTAGGCCTAGGCTAATCTTCTCTATGATGCTCACTAACCCAGCTTGCGCTCAGTACTTTTACCAACTCTAAACTGCTTATTGTTTGCTTGTACTGCCAAATTGCTTTTATACAGCTATGTTTCTGCTTGTGTAATTAAATACACTAAAACCTTTTTCCTGAATCTGACCTGCTGAAATAGGGGTGCGTCTTATATGCCCGTGCGTCGTATATGCTGTCAAATACGGTATACAGTCACTGGTCATTACCTGCTAACTCCTAAACCTAATTGAAAACTCAATAGCCAGGTGTCCTCTTGTTTATAAGATTCCGAGCAACTGCCCCCCCTGTATCAGGTTTTTGTCGATTTGACAAAAGCTTTTGATACAGTTAACAGAGATGCACTTTGGACAATATTAGGTAAATTTGGTTTGGTTTGTTTTGTTTTACGGCATATCAACCTCAGTGGGTCATTTAATGCTGATAAAGTTTTGAAATAAATCAATTCTTAATGGATAATACAATTTTTTTATAAATACATAAAGTAGAAAAAGTTTTGAAATAAATCAATTCTTAATGGATAATACAATTTTTTTATAAATACATTTTTCTATTTAACCCATAGATGGGACCCTAACAGGTACTACCACTCCGGGTCAGAGTGGACCAGGGAGCAATGGTGATGAAGGGGTGTTCCACATTCCCCAAACCTCCAAAACTGGAACCTCACCATCAGATAGAGTTTAACGTCATTCCCAGACATGTAGACCCGCAGTCACCGCCTTCTAGCACCCATATGATAAAAAGGGGTTGGGGCTTGCCATAAAGGCAATAGGGTTGGGAAAATCATATAGGTGCTAGGACCAGCCGATGGATCGGAGGGGGCCTCTCCGACCGCCCGTTCTAGCCAAGATAGGGCCAAAGTGGAGTAGTATGCATGTCATGAACTGCTCATCCACCTGGGCTCTATCCTTAAGCATCACAGGTCGCCACCCACGGCCAACAGGTTGCCCCATTGGGGGGGGGGTCTTACCCCCTGCAGAGGTCAGTCGGTGCATTCTAACGCCCCAGCCGACAGGCGGACGTAAATTTGGGTGCCCACCAATATTTGTATATATACTCAAGCGGCGCCACAGCTAGAATTGTCATGAGTGGTAACTTGTCGGATGAAATACCAATAGCAGTTGAGACAGTGGCAGGAGAAATTCCGAAACGACTGGACTGCCGAGCTTCTGCAGGGTGCTGTCTCAGGTAGTATTGAGTCACTTCATGAGAGGCAAGTCTCCCCGGGGCCCCAGTGCCTGCGCCCAAGCACCAGGTTGTATTGGTGATTTATGTGAGTAATAAGTAGCCAGATGCCCTCAACACAGAGACATATTTACAGCTTTCAAAAATTCAACATGCCTGGAATCTCATATAAACGAAAACAATCAAAGAGAATTTAACCAGAATATGGTTTTCATTCAACAGATGGACACGCCACGCCACCAGTACATTTCCTGCTCCTTTTTTTTTGCAGCCCATCAAATACTTTGAAAGCTTCTTTTTAAAACTCTTTAAAAAGATTTTAAAAGCATTTTTTTGTTCACAAGAACTTTTTTTCCTGATGGTGATCAAAGGTCGAGACTAATTGAGAACAATTAAAAAACTGCTTTTCAAGTTGGCGGGGTGGCCTATTGTTGGTATCAACGGGACAGCAAAGGAGACAATCCCCTTTTCGCTAGCGCTAGACCAGGGAGATTATTTTTCTGGGTGGAGCGCCACTCCTACCATCAGCTCCCCATTTTACCGCACAGACTGGATTATCCAATCTGTGCTACTCATACGCTGACTCGGCGAGGACCAGTATCGAACCTGGAACCTTACAATTTCTAGGTGGGTGTTCTACCGACGGAGCTAAACCGGTCCCAAAAATGAATAACATAAAAGAAATATGGTTATTTCTTATAAGTCTAACATAAACAAAGGGGAACCACTCTTGACTGATAAATTATTCATTTATTTTCCCATTAAACTAACCCTAAACTCTAACCCTAACCCTTACCTTAACCCTAACCATAAACCCTAACCCTAACCATAAACCCTAACCCTAACCATAACCCGTCTTCTTTTTTCCTAGTAGATCAATAAATAGATAAATAATTTATCAGTCAAGAGTGGTTCCCCTTTGTTTATGTTAGACTTATAGGAAATAACCAGAAATATTCCTGTTTATCACTTTTTGTTGACCTTTCTCAGGCTACTCTAAGCCGATCCACTTTTTTCCTAGTAGATCAATAAATAGATAAATAATTTATCAGGCAAGAGTGGTTCCCCTTTGTTTATGTTAGAATTATAGGAAATAACCAGAAATATTCCTGTTTATCACTTTTTGTTGACCTTTCTCAGGCTACTCTCTAAGCCGATCCACTTAAAAAATCGTCGCTGTCTTTTTGAATCAGCCATTATTTTACATTCCAACCACACCATCCAACAACGTTCTGGTTTTTCCCATATTGCACCCAGTTTAGTAAAAACTACAATTCGTTAGAATAATAATGAGACAATGGATAAGTATACTAATTACAAAAATTAAAACATTTTATTCGGCCGATGTGCCCTACGGCCTTCTTCATGTATTCCTTGTCGGACTCGGGAACCTTCTCGAATTCGGGAACCTTCTTGTCGTAATCGGGAGTCATCACGGAACTTTGAACCCAGCCCTTTATTCAATCCACAAGGGTGCCCTGTTCTCATTCCGCTAGCCATAGCTGGGGTACAGGTGTTAAGCTGTGTTAATTATTATTCTATGTTGCTGTCGCCATTGACCAGGATTGATCTGCAGCCTAGAGATAACTGTCACTTAGAACTGTGTTAACTAAACGTCTTTATCCACTAGGCTACGTGTCCGATTACGACAAGAAGGTTCCCGATTTCGAAAAGAAGGCTCCCGAGTCCGACAAGAAATACATGAAGAAGGCCGGGGGGCACATCGGCCGGAACGTTGAAGATGAGGACAATAGTATTATTCGGACTATTGTCCCCATCTTTATTGTTATTTGTACAACGTTTCGGCCGATATACCCTCCGGCCTTCTTCAGGTATTTCTTTTCGGACTCGGGAACCTTCTTTTCGGACTCGGGAACCTTTTTTTCGGACTCGGGAACCTTCTTTTCGAACTCGAGAACTTTCTTGTCGTAGTCGGGAACCTTCTTGTCGTAATCGGGAGCCATCACGGAACTTTGAACCTAACCCTTTTTTCAGTCCACGGGGGTATCCTGTTCTTATTCCGCTAACCATAGCTGGGGTAGGAGTTGTGTTAATCATTTTTCTATGTTACTGCCTCTACTCAGGATTGAACCCGGAATCCAGAGATAACTGTCACTTAGAACTGTCTTAACGTAACTACCTTATCCACTAGGCCATGTGTCCAATTGCCGGAGGGCATATCGACCGAAACGTTGTACAGATAACAATAAAGATGAGGACAATAGTCCGAATAACGCAGATAATACTAATCATCAAGCTTCATCTCAAACATTCAGAGAAATGAGGACAATAGTCCGAATAATCCAAATAATACGTTTAAGTAAATAGAAACGAATGTGCCATTAAAATTTGCCGTTCCAGCAGATGACAGAGTTAAATCAGATAAAGAGACGATCTCTAGTTATCATAAATCGGGGGGGGGGGGTGCATGAATATTTGTCTGATAATGGATGGCATCACTCCAGAAGATCACGGAGACTGTCAGAAAATTGGATAAATATCAAAACTCTATCAGAGAAATGAATAAAAAAAAATTTTGAATTCAAACATAAGTCTCCAGGATGTGGCAGAGATACAACACCCCTGTCTCCGCATTTAAAACTGTCACCTGTGTGGTACAAGTGAACTTAAGTAAGTGTTGTATACTCTCTTTACTTCTATTATTCTTCTGCTCATCTTTGGTATCTTACGTTCTTCTTCTAGCGTCTGGACTTCGTCTTGGGGACTTCGTGTCTGGTCTTCCATTGGGGATTTCTCTTTATCAGAAGTCCTATGTCATTGGTAGTTTTTAGATAATAACCCAAGACTTCGATTATTTTATTCCGAAATCCCCACCAGACTACCTGGGCAGAATTGAGTCGGCCGTGCGCTTAACACGACTTACCACCTTCGTGGTTTGGCCGATACTGAACTAAACTCTCTTTCTAATCTAAACCGGAAGAGGGCCTTCTCCACCGATTCTCACGGTATCCCCCAGCTGGAGGATCAGACTGAGGTCAAGCCGAGTCACTCAATCCTTCAAGGCCGCCGCCTGCAAATTATAACAGCGATTTTGGTTTCTACATTAATGCTACATAAGTGTTAGGAATCTAATAATTATGTAACAGTAAGTAGTAATTATGGAGCTATCATCTTTTTATATATATATATCAACCATCATCAGGGCAATGATAACCAAATAAATTTGTCACGTTTTCATTTCATCTCACTTGAAAATGACATTTCTTTAAAGAACTTCATGACATCGCGCCTTAATATTGCCCTAATGCTGGTTAATATATCCACTTATACAAAAACCGAAACACGTGAACATAGACAGAACTATTTAGTCATTCATGAATAAACACACCCTTACCATTTTTGTCTATTAAATCGGCCATGTTTTTAATGGCTGGCAAAAAGACCAAGGTAACTGATATCAAAAGAATCACTTATCTTAACAGGTAAGAAAAAAGACCCACTATTTACCCATAGCTGAAGGGATAATATTCAGATTCATACCTTTCCCAAGAGTATTAGCCTCATGTGAAAATTACCCCAGCTATGGTTAGAGGAATGAGAACAGGATACCCACGTGGACTGAATAAAGGGCTGGCTTCTTGTCGTAATCGGGAGCCAATTGGACACATAGCATAGCGGATAAAGGCGTTGTGTTAACACAGTTCTAAGTGGCAGTTATCTCTGGACTGCAGGTTCAATCCTGGTCAAGGGCGACAGTAACATAGAATAATAATTAAGACAGCTTAACACCTGTACCCCAGCTATGGTTAGCGGAATGAGAACAGGACACCCCCGTGGATTGAATAAAGGGTTAGGTTCAAAGTTCCGTGATGGCTCCCGATTACGAACGGAAGGTTCCCAAATTCGAAAAGAAGGTTCCCGGGTTTGAGAAAGCTCCCGAGTCTAACAAGGAATACCTGAAGAATGAAATTATCAAGCCTCATCTTAAAAATTCAGAGTAATAGCCTCGTCCAGGATTTGAATATCATGTCCATTTCCTCTGCTGATAACCATTACACCATGAGTGCTTAACCCATTCACCATGGGGAGTGTTGAGAATTTTCAGATATAAGGTGTGTGTTAAATGCCCGCTCCTACTTATAGACTAGGTCAGAATCATATGATCTAACTCTTGGCCAATCACTGGCAGTACTATGAGGTTGATACAATGCTTAAAGCGACCCTGCATAATTACTATAACATTCATTGACGACAGACATAGGATTAAAACACTGGACCTTTACCAATACGCAGGATAGGACTTATACGCTTACCAAAGGATTCCACAACACAGGACTTTCTTTAAGCCCTTTTCAACTGGCCAAGGATGGCACTTGAAAACTTTACTGGTAGGATGTCGACATACAAGTTTTTGTTGTGTGCTACAGTTTTTATTCATCGGTATCAAATTTCTATCCGGAACAGCACCATTCCGCCGTGGGTAAAGTAAAAAAGTAAAGTCGTCGGGGTAGCCTAAAGTCGGTATCAGCCAGACAGCAAGAGAGTGTATCACCTTTTTACTAGCGCTAGACCAAAGAGCTTATTTTAGCGTCTGAGGCCGAACGCCACACCTATCATCAGCTCCTCACTTTACCGCACAGATCCCTGTGCTACTCATTCACTGAGTTGACGAGGACCGGTATCGAACCAGGAACATTGTGATTCCGAGCCGAACGCTCTACCGGCTGAGCTAATATATACCAGTCACTTTATATCTAAGGTGTGTCTAAGGTATATTCTGAAAAAATGTAATTAAAGGAATGTTATTTTTTCAGAATACAAGGTGTGTCAAAAAGTACAAAAAAATCTCGATACTTTTTTGACACTAAGCAGCACCTAACCATTCTTGAAGCTGCTTATATTTCATTCTTTCGCCCCATTCTATGCAAACAAAGACCCAAACACTCCCTTTATTTGTTGGGAGACATCTCCAACCCTGGTTCGACCTGAGAGTTTATATATATATATCCTCCCTTTTTTTATGTCCCCCTCTGGCTCACCCCCATTCGTTCTTAAAGAATATTTCTTATACAATCTGACTTTTATTCGTCGCCGGTGTTTATACTTGAAAAAGAACCGGTCGAAAAGGCCTTCGTATTCCCCACATTTTATATTTTATTTTATAATAAAATATTACCATCTTATAATTGTATGATCTCCCTACATTCATATGATTCCTCCAATTTTAGTACTATATAAGTTCTCCTGTACCAAAAATGCATATATATATAATATATATATAATATATATATATATATATATATATATATGTTCGTAGTGGCAAATCCATGTTTAGCCCACTTCAAATGTGGAATCCCGAACCTTGCGATTCCTGGCCGAACGCCCCCCCCCTGTATAATAATTGTAGCTTTTGGAACATTCCTGAAAGCTCTTTCAGAAATGTCAGGAAGAACTGAAAATATACGACAGAATTTATCTACAGGGTGATTGTAAAGTAACTCCCTATTTTCAAATCTTATAATTCATTTCTGAATCATTATTTTTACAAAAAATGAATATGGAAAAAACACATAACATCTAAATTTTATCTAAAATTGCTATGTGAGCATCAGTATTCGTCTCCAGCCTCTCAAGTCGCTTGGGAATCGCATCAACTGATCTTACCGGGAACTCTTGTGAAATGGCAGAAATAAATTCTCATATTCGTCCTTCAAGTTCTTCCAAAGTCGTTTGTTACGTAGAGTAGACTAGCTCCTTCAACTAATTCTCAACGCACTGATGTTGGCGTTATCTCCTCCCCCAATGCATCCGACTGCAAACCTCTGCAGATGCGTAAGATCTCCCTCAATGGGTCACCTGTATGAGTGGCACCTTTGATGCTTAAGCGACGGAGTCTTGGTGGTATGAGCATCTCATGACTGCTGTAACACTCACTTAGACCCTTACCTTAGGCTCTAGAGGCGGAGTCAGAGAGCCGTCTCGACACAATCGCCTGGTCATGTCAAGGCCCTAGCACCGTATATGATTTGCCCAACCCTATATGCTCTTATGTCAGTCCCACACCCCTTTTTAATCTATGGGTGCTAGAGGCGGGATGGCTGAGGGTCTTACATGTCCTGGAAATTAGTGTTAACTTCATGGAAAGGTTCAGTTATTGAGGTTTGGGGAATGTGGAGCACCCCTTCATCCGATTGCTCCTTGGTCCACTCTGACGGTAGTGGTAGTACCTTGTTAGGGGTCCTTCTTATGGGTTAGATTTTTAAAATTGAGTATCCATTAGAATAATTAATTTATTTCAAACTTTATCGGTCATTAAATGATCCACTGGGATGATATGCCGTAAAACAAAACAAATCCAACCACTATCTCAAAAGAAAAATGTCACATAACGTGTTAATCAGGGCTCTGGAACAACCACTATGCGGACCACATATACCACTCCTCACTACCAGAAAATGGTTGATTCAGCCTTTCACGAACAACAATAGCAAATGTGAGGAGACCATCTTGCATAAAAAATCAATGTAACTGCATATAAAAATTCAGCAAGAAACAGTGAAATAGATCAGAGAAACGGTCAGTCGAACGTTGTGTATATAAAAATAAAGATGAGGACACAATCCGAAAAAATATATATCGTACATTATAAAGCCTTATAAAAAAAAAGAAAATCACAAGAAACACGTGAAATAGGCCAGAGAACGTCAGTCGAAGCGTTGTGTATATAACAAAAAGAATGAAGGACATCAAGTCCGAAAAATTAAATAATAACAAATTATAAAGCCCTATCAAATAAATTCAGCCAGAAACACGTGAAATAGCCAAGGCTTCATTCATAATACGAACGGTCGAGACGTTTTGTTTATATATCTTCTTAGTAATATGGAGATTAGTGTGTTTGTTTGTCTGTACCTGAAATTAATCACTACCTCAGTCACAATTCCTTAGTTATTTACGTCAATTCCCATGAATTTTTTTACTTAACCTCAATTATTAATAAAATTGTTTTAAGCTTATAATACTGTTTATTCTACACTACTAACTAAACATGCAATGTATTTATATATCCAACAATAGCGTGGTTTACAGTGTGAAATGCGACGGCTAATTTGTGCATTATGATATAAAAATGTGATTTTAATAAATATGTGCTTAGTATATTGAATTTCTAATGTTTTGGTTTTCTCATTTTAGAATTCCGGAATAAATCGAAAGACACATAAAAAACGAGATGTCTTTATGGATAAATCTTTCTAATGAAATCCAACTTACAATAAAATATGTCATTTATTCTTAATCTAGAAAAATGATACGATTGAAATAAGAGACGAATGATGAGGAAAGTTAGTGGATTTTATATATTTCATTTTTCAACATTATTCTGCACCTCAGTTATTTAGTTCTATAGCTTTCTAATTTTAATAACAAATTTATTAATACATTCCAAAACCTAATACTGCACCGGAGGGTGCATATATTTGCTAGAACAATAAAATGAAAAGAACAACAGCCCCGAAAAATCTAATAATACTATCAAGCCTCAAACTCAAAATACGGTAGGATAAGCCAAACTGATGATCAGGATTTACATTTTTGATTTTATTTGGACGATTTAGGACCAATGGTTCTCAACATTTTGTTTACCCATTACGGCCCTTTAACTCCTATTTTGTACTCTGGTGGACACTCCACTAGCATTCGATGTTTAAAAAATCCCATGTAATTTTATAGTTTAAATTCCATTATTTGCTTGCCTGGGTCACCCAAAAACTATTTATTAGTTCCCCGGGGTCACTGTGACCCCGGTTGAGGAACCACATATTTAGGACGGTCTCATTTTAACCAGAGGGTGTTATCAATATGATAACGGTCCGTACAATTTAAGGAACATCACCGAATATTAATAATAGATATGGTGAAACCTGGGTCGGCTTTCTACTATGCCATTTACTAAAGTCTGCTCTTACAAACGTATGGAGAATAGGATGTGGTGCGTAAAGTAAGGAGCTGATGGTAGGTGTGGGCATCACAACTCAGACCAGAAACAATCTTCCTTGGCTTGTGCTAGTGAAAGGGGAAGACTGCCCATCGCTGTCTGGCGATATCGACTTTTAGTCTTCCCGACAACCTTTTTATTGTATTCATTATAACCACGGCTTATTCGGTTAATTATTTTACAACGACAAGTTGCAACTAACGATATGCACCTTCTCTCGTTAAGTCACCCTCCTTCCCATTTACCATAACATATAAATATATATATATATTTACTATATTATAATATACGAAATAGCCTGATAGGTAGTGCTTTGAATAATGCTAGCTAAGTAGGTAGGAATTGATCTTGATACTTTGTGGCATGCAGTGTGTAATTATCCCCAACTGTTTTTTCTTCAAGGGAAGCCGAAAGATAAGAAGGTGGGGTAAGGTGGAGGTGGGGGTGTGAACGGTGAAGCATGGGGGGGGGGGCGTAGAGAGCGGTGAAGTATAGTAGATTCGAAAAGCGTGCCGCGTGCCGCTTCGTATCGGGAAATAACTCAAAGCGGTAAGTTTATAAAAATAGTCTTCAGCTGAATATTACAGTATTAAAACTGTCTGAAATTGTGTAGTTTGTAAGTTGCTGGAAAATACCAAAAATAGAAAGAGAGGGAGAAAAAAGAAAGAAAAGAAAGAAAGAAGATAGGTAGATAATTAGACAGGCATACAGATAGACAGAACAAGAAAGAAAAAAGAAAGAAAGAAAGAAAGATAGATGTAAAAGAATTAAGAAAGAAAAAAAGGAGGGGAATACAAGAATTTAAAGGAAGAAAGAAAGAAAGAAGAAGGAATAAGCAGAGAGAGAGAAGAGAGAGAAGAGAGAAGAGAAGAAGAAGAGGAGAAGAAAGAAAGAAAAATATAGATAATTAGACAGAAGAGAAAAGAAAGAAAGAAAGAAAGAAAGAAAGAAAATTGTAAAGAAGACTAAGGAAGAAAAGGAGGGGACAACAAGAATTTGAAGAGAAAGAAAGAAAAGAAAGAAGAAGAAAGCACCACGCAACTCAAGTCACCACCAACATCATAGATCATTACCCACAGAAAGAAAAAGAAAACAAAAGTTAGAAAAGCTTAAAAAAACAAGCCAACAGAGCGAGATGAAGAAGTATAGAAGAAAGGAATATATGTATAAAGAATCAAAGAAGAAAAAAAAGGGAACAACGAGGAATTTGAAGGAAAGAAAAAGAAAGAAAGAAAGGGAGAAAGAAAGATAGAAGTAGACAGACAGACAGACAAAAATCGAAAGAAAGAATAAGGACTGTAAAGAATGAGGAATAAAAAAGGGAGCCACGAGAATTCGAAGGAAAGAAAATAGAAGAAATGAAGAGAAGAAAGATTAATTAGAAGACAGACAGACAAAAGAAAGAAAAGAAAGATGTAAACGAATAAGAAGAAAAAGAGAGGTTCGAGAATTAAAAAAGAAAGAAAGAAAAAGAAGAACGAGATAGATAATTACGACAGAAATCTATACATATATAAAGGGCATTGTGGTATATGTATGTCCGAGAAAACTTCGAACATAAAATAATCAACCCGAACCAAAGTAATTGTATACGCTATTAAATTCACCAGAGTTGGTTTTTGAGCAAAAGTACAACTGAAGATCTTATATATATTCGGAATGATAATCAAAAATAAATTAAATGAAAAAAGCTGGATTTTTCTTTTTTTCATTTAATATTTAGATATAGACATTAACATTTCTTTTCAGAGTTACTGGATCATGCAGTCATTTTTACATAGGGATTTAATGGGAAATCTCATGGGGATTTAACCTTGTCACGATTAGTATAATGGATTGCGGGATTTGCCTCATGTCTTCCCTGCCTCGCTGATTCTACTTGTAAAAAAATCTCCGTTCTAACAGGCACGCGGGTAGGCGCCGCTGCTAGTAAGAAAAAATAATAAAACATGTAATAGGATGAAAAATGAGAAAACAAGAAACACAAAGAAAAGAAGAAAGAAAGAAAGAAAAGAAGATTGATAATTAACTGTACAGAATATATAAATAGAAAGAAACAGTGTAAAGAAGATGGAAGGTAAAAGGAGAGCAACGGAGAATTCGAAGGAAAGAGAGAGAGAGGATGAGAAGAGAGAGAAGATGGCGAGAGAGGAGAGAAGAGAGAGAGAGAGAGAATAGAGAGAGAGAGAGAGAGAGGCTAGATTGTTAATTAGACTGACAGACATATTAGAAAAGAAAGAAAATCATGTAAAAGAAGAATGGGAAGGAAAGGAGAGCAAGCGAGAATTCGAAGGAAGAGAGTAAGAGAGAGAGAGAGAGAGAGAGAGGGAGAGAGGAGAGAGAGAGAGAGAGAGAGCGAGAGGCTAATTGTTAATTATACCTGACAGAAATATAAAAAGTAAAGAATAACAATCATAAAGGGAATGGATGGAAAAGAGAGTCAATCAGAATTCGAAGGAAGAAAAAAAGAAGAAAGAAAGTAAAAAAGAAGTAAAGAAAGAAAGAAAGAATTGAAAGAACGAATATAACTGTAAAAAGCAAGAGAGAAAGAAAATATAAGAATAGAATGAAAAGACGACGATCAAAAATTAACTAAATAAGCTAGACACTAGACAGACAACAGACAGAAAGAAAGATAAAAAGAAAGAAAGAAAACATGTAAAAGAAGAAAGAAATAAAGGAGGAGAAAACGAGAATTCGAACGAAAGAAAAGATTGACTAATTTCAACAGAATGTAAGAAAATAGGAGAAGAACAAAAGATTAAGAAAAAAAGGAAGGACAAGCAAGACGAAATAAAACATGCTAAGAAAAAAAATGAAGAAAAAAGAGAGGAGCAACAAGAATTCAAAGAGAGAAGAAGAGAAAGAAAGAAAAGAATTTTTTATTTGTTTTAGAGAAGGGAAGGCGAAAAAATAAATTGAAAGAATTCGAAATAAGATAAGTATTATATTTTTCTAAGTACATGATCTAGTGAGAATAGTATACTTTATGAAAGAATATTGACGTAAGTAATGAAAGAAAGATAAAAGTTATGATAATTAGAGATTCTCTTTAATGATTAAAGACCAGAAAAGACTTTAACCAAAAGATATAAAGAAGTTTAATTCACGCTGTTAGACAGAGATCACATCCAGTACAGATCGAAATTGCATAAGGAATAGATATTAATGGAATATAGATACTCATTCACTTGTATTACAATAGAAATGAATCTAGATGAAGAATAAAGAAAGTGTGGGGAACCAGTAACAAGAATTCGATAAAGAAAAGAAAACAGGATAAACTGAAATACTGTCATTAGAGATTTAAGGTTAGTAGATTATATTATTGGAGATTCAATGTATACACCTATTCTGTAATTATCAAAGAAAGAAAGAAAGATAAGAATTAGAAGAAAGAAGAGTAAAGGAAGAAGGAAGTTGATATCTAGAGACTCTTTGACATTTGATATGAATAATAAAGCTTAAGAACACTATTATTATAAAGTATTAAGAAAGGAAAAAGATTAAGAAAAGAACTCTTTGTTCATTCGAAATATCCTGTATCTTCGTTTTCTTTTAATGTGCTGTTTAAGTTATCTACTTATTTCAGAACTTTTACGATTGGCTTAATTTTGTAAACCGTAACCGATTAGATCTCGTAACAAGTAACATGTATTATTGCCCCTCTTACATGTACATATCTTTAGCGTATCTATGATACCTTTTGAAGTTCTTGGTAGCATGGCCAAAAACTTTGCTAGTTAGCTTCCATTCATTTTAAACGAGAATTTCGAAGTGTAAAGAATGTAAAAGACCAAGTAAAAAGAAAAAGGAAATAGAAAAGAAATGAACGAAAAGAAGAAAAGAAGAAAGGAACTATGTTTTAAGATATTCGAAGAAAAAGTAAGATAAACGTAAAATGCTAAGATCGATATACTCGTCAGGGACATGTAAAACGAATTTGCTTAAGTAATATTTTTTTTTTCAAATTGTATAACAACTCCTTTCTTGACATTTTACATTTTTCCCCATATTAGAATTAATTACATTTTCATATGTTTATCGCTCACATGTCTCATTTCTCGAAACATACTTTCTATCTTTTTTAATACTATTGATATTGTTAGGAATAATTTACTACATTCCAGCTTCCTACGTGTTATCTGGGTCTCATGGCACACCTGCCTTCTATTCTATATGTGGTTTACCTTCTTTTCTTAAACATTTTCTTTTTTTCTCTTTTTCTATATCTTTTTCGGGTCTGATAGCTGTCGCCCTACGTAATATGTAATAAGGTTAATACTCATTGGTGTATAGTTGTGGTCTGCATAAAAAGTGTCGTTTTAGTTCAAATCCCTAATCTAGTTCATTTCGCGCTCTCAATTGGAGGGCTCTATTCTCTTCATGGTTTATTCTTTGGTGTTTTTTATAACTAATATCGGTCAGTCCCTGTCCTTCGCTTTTTGGAAATCTGTTATTGGGAGTGCATGATTTCTTGTGTCTTTTCTTTCTTGTTGGTGGCTATGTTCTTGTTGCATTTCTTTTCTTTCCTGGCTGAAATTCTCTTCGAGTATGCGCTGTTCTATATTTCTCATTTTCTACCTTTTTCGGGTCCAGCGCTTGACAGCTCACTGGACTCTTTGCTGAGCTCAGTTATAGTTTTGGTTTGTTCTGTGGTCATTGGTGTTTGTTTTGTTTTACTGGGCATATCAACCTCACTGAGGTTATTTAATGCCGATAAGAGTCTTGTAAATTATTCATTCTTATGGCAATACTTATATCAATGGTTTTCTTTTATAAATACATTTTTTCTTCATCTTAAATCCCCTGAGATGGGACCCTAACGGTCCTGTCCCACTGCCCGGTTCGAGTGGACTCAGCTCTCTAGGAGGCTTATGTGAGAACCGGGGTTGCTTTCTCACATTCCCAAACCTCTCTACTACTATATGCGAACGCCTCACTCCTTCATCTTAGTATACGGAAGTTCTTTACAGCGCGCTCATTCATTTGGCATTGTGACCCTCAAAAGTCCCACAAGCCTTTCCTAGGCACCTCAATATGCATTATAATGTGTTGGTGTTGCTCTTTTCGTCTATTCATTTTATTTATGATGCCGAATTCTAGGTGTTAGGGAGCAAATCCATAATAGGTATGCTTCATGTGTCTTTCGTGCTAGCCGTATCGACTGGAGGCCTATCTCGACCTTTGCCCGTTCAGCCTAAGTAGGTTCTAAGTGGAGTTGTGTGCAGGATCTATGCACTGCTGTATTCCACCAAGATCCGTCTTAGGCATTGACTTGGGTCCGCCACCCTCGGTCAACAGTGGCGCTCTATTGGGGGTGGCTAGTTCTGGACAATTCAGAGTAATTGTTAGTAGTCAGGTCAATATGATCTTGTATTTCAGTATATTCTCCTAAGACAATGTTTTGCCTCCAAAGTCTTTTTCATACCTATTCTAAATAATGTTCTGTTCAAGTCTATTCAAATTTCAACTGTGATTTTGTCCACTCATTACTTTCCTTCATCCTTACTCACTAATGGCACGCAACCTAAAGCCTCAGTATTATCTACTCACGGTCAAGTCACTAATTTCCCTTTAGTTTATTCTACGATCACACTCTCCTGATTTTATATTTTTTATCTTAAAACTCGATTATTATAATAATTGTTTTTATCATCTTAAGGCTGGTAACAAATCATTACATACTACTTAACATGCAATTGTATTTATAATTAGCATCAACAATTTAGGATTAATGTGTGTACCATGGGAAGGCTAATTTGCTATGATTGATATTCTATAAAATTTGTATTTTACATAAATATTTGCTTTAGCTATTCCATGATTTCTATTGTGGTTTTATCTTCAGTTGAACTATAGCAATAGTTCTCAGGGAAAATTCTTCACAGAAATCCATTAACAAGACATTAAATAACTGGTAATTATTCTTTAACTACATAGTCTAAATTAGGAATAATGCTACCACTGAAGACGGGATGTAATGGTAAAGTGATGGAAGACGTTAGTTTCAAAGTTGTTTTCTAGTTTTTCCGATATCCATCCCCCTGTTCCAAATATTTTTTATCTGAATTCTTTATTCAGTTCCATCTCAGCTGTTTTAAATTTAATATGATACTCTTTATAATAATAAAACTAAATGAACTTGCACCCGAAGGTGCATATTAGTTCGCCTCCTCAGTTTATGTAACTTATCCAATAATAGTCCCTTCTACTGTTGAATTGATGACAATCATTTGGTTCGTACTTCCTTCTCTTTTAACTTCTTACTTTCTGGTTCGTATGTCTCTTCTCTGCGGCCCGGTCTTTCTATTGCCTGATCGTCTAATTCTTGGTCGGTTTCTGTCGTAAGGTTGGACTACTTCTGTTTGGGCTCTTGCGGGTCGCTTGGCTTTCTGTTAGGACGATCTTGTCCTTTCTCTAGAAGTCCCTCGTGTCATGTCGTTATCTTATTTAGGTAAAAACACAGACTTCGATTTATCTTTGATGTTAACTCTTGACTTTATTTTCAATTCTCATGCTCGCAGTAATCCTCCTTGTCGCAGTATGAGACTGTACGTCCTATCCTCCGAGATCAGGCTCTCCTCTCTCCGTCCGCTNAAAAGAAAAGGAGAGAAATTAGCTGGTTTTTTTTTAAATTTTCTATGTTACTGACTTGCTAGTCAAGATGTCTAACCTTATTATATCTTATTATAATGGAGATGTGTGTTTGTCTGTCTGTAACCGAAACCATTTTTTGCATTGGCCTAACAGACCAATTTTTGAATGGCAATCTCTGGTACAGTGATTGCAAACAAACAGTGATACATGCTGGAGTTGCTGTTGTCTCTCCTTCCTTTTGGCTCTCTTTTCTGCGGCGGCTTCTTTCCTTTCTTTTTCACTCCTTTTCGTTCATTGTTTGACGAGGAGGCACCAGGTCGCACGGTCTTCTGCCCAAGCCTTCCATGTGTTGCTGTTGATGTGACATGTCTTCATGTCCCTCTTGCAGACATCTTTAAAGCGCAGGCGGGTGCCCTCTACTAACTCACCATACAGTAGGTTTTTGAGGATGCAGCCATTGTTCATCCTCCTGACGTGACCAAGCCAACGCAGGCGTCTCTCGCAGATAATGCTGTTCAAGTTTGCTCGTTCCAGCACGTCTGTGTTGGACACTTTATCCTACCAACGTATGTGTGGAATGCGGCGTAGGCATCTGAGGTGGAAATTGTCCAGTTTTCTCTCGTAGCAGGAGTGTGTGATCCAGGTTTCGCTACTGTAGAGGAGAGTACCGAGAACACATGCTTTGTAGCATATATTATGGTTTAATGTGACGATTATAATTAACAACGATATAAAACGCACAG
>CM042167.1:3145772-3165772 GCA_023376005.1 Doryteuthis pealeii
CTCATGCGGTAAGGGTGCATACCTTGGTGATGAAGAATCCGTGTAACACTGCGTTAAGGAATGCCTGTGAGTTCAGCTACACCTCTTGAACTTGCATGGCCAAGTGGATTAGTTGACTGTAAGCTTGTGATTGCCTCTACAACAGCACCCACACGATTCTCCTCCAGTGACGGCCTGCCTCTTGATGGTAAATCATGGAGTATTCTTGTGCTCTCGAATTTTTTTATCAATCGTATCAGAGTAGATAAAGGAAATGGATTGTTTCGCATGGCTTTTATCTTTTTCTATGCTCTCATTGTTGCAGCTGCATTTTTCTTTATTCTTATAATACAATTTTACTAGCTCCCGTCTAGTTTCCAAATCAAGTGGCATGATGTAAATAATGACCGGTAAAGTATTAAAAACATTAATTATACAAACGCCATGCATATATCTATAACATATATAAAAGTAATGTTAACTAATATATGATTGGTGGAATAATTTTGAACAATATAAATTTGCGTGCATTTTGACTCACCCTGTATTTCCTATTCTGTATTAGTAGTTGAATTGGGGTACTTATTACTCACATAAATCCCCAATATAACCTGGCGCTTAGGTGCAAGCACTAGGGCTGCCGGTGAGGCTTGCCTCTCGCGAAATGACTCAATACTACCACAACACCCTGTAGCAGTTCGGCAGTTCAGTCGTCAAAATAAGATGCAGAAAATGTACTGGTAGGGCGGCGTGTCCATCTGTTAAATGAAAACCATATTCTGGTTAAATTCTCTTTGATTGTTTTTCGTTTATATGCGATTCCAGACATGTTGAATTTTTGAAAACTGTATATACTTATTTACTAAGCTTAGCTTATATGTGGTACAAGGACAAATTATGGAGCGGCCAGTGAGAATCGAATTTACTAACAATGGTCTGCGAATCTAGTTTGCTAACCATTACACCACATGAAAGCAGCTGTACGGCCACATGCCTCCTATCACACAAACAATCCGAGTGAGACGAACAAGGGCACGTCAACAAATACCTACATTGACCAGCTTTGCGCGGATACTGGATGCTGCGCAGAGGACGACCCCGAGGGCGATGAATGGTAGGGACAGTTGGCGAGGATTGTCATGGATATCCGTGCTACTAGTACTACCTGATGATGATGATGATGATGATGATGATGATGATGAGTTATTCTAAATGCATTTTAAACTGAGAATTCACATTCCAAGGGAGAGAAGTATAACTCATGTAGAGCACATACACGCTTAATTAGAAAAAATAAAAATTGTCGATTGATCGATCGGCTGATAATTTTCAGTAGGGCGGGGTTAGCTCAGTCGGTAGAGTGTTCGGCTAGAAACCTCAAAGTTCCTAGTTCAATACCGGCACTCACCAACTCAGGGTATGGGTAGCACAGAGATCTGTACGATAAAGTGAGGAGCTGGTGGTGTTACATAATCTATGCATAGATTATTGTCAACCCCCTGTAATTCTGAAGGGATGGCCCCTTTTCATATCACGGGCGGGACTTTCCATGGAATATTACAGAAAGCCCGCGAAATACGTGAAGTCACGTGGGACCTGGTTGGCTCTCAGTTTCAGCTTGGACGTCAGGCAGAGAAGATATGTCTGCCTTAGCTGGGGCTCACTGCACACGAACGTTGTGTTTAGTTAGAGAAATATGTTTAGTTAAGTAAATAAAGGTTTAGATAAATAATATGGTTTTGTGGTTGATGAATGTTTTGGCAACAAGACTGACCTAGAAGATGAAATGAATCAAGGACGACCAACCAGCAAGACGAAGTCCAGACGCTAGAAGAAGAACGTAAGATACCAAAGATGTGAATAATAATAATAGAAGTAAGAAAGGAAAGAGAGTATACAACAATGGTAGGTGTGGCACTCCACCTCATATGCTAAAATAATCTCCTGGGTCTAGTGCTAGTGAAAAGAGGATAGACCCCTCGCTGATTGACTGATACTGACTTTAGGCCACCCCGACGACTTTACTTCATATCAGACTTGATTTAAAAAAAAATTGTCGATTGATCGATTGACTGATAAATTTCAATCGTTTTATACCTCACAAGGTTCTTGGTTCGATACCGGCCCTCGTTAACTCAGCGAATGAGTAGCACAGGGATCTGTGCGGTAATATAAGGAGCTGATGGTAGGCTGGCGCTCCACCCCAGACGCAAAAACCCTGGCCACCCCAACGACTTTACTTTATATCAGACTGTAAATTGAATTCAGAGTTTTCCTTATCGGCTTCTGAACCCGTACAGTAATTTACGGCAAAGATCCTAGTGGGGTATACCCCACATGCAACACCTGCCTTGATTTAAAGCGGCAGGTCTGGGTTTAGTGCCCAGTGCCTGAGGCGCCCCTTGAGGGGGAATGCCGACGGGATCAACGCATTTTTAAAATTTGGTTTATTTAATGTGATTCATCTGTTGTTTTTTTTTAATATGAAAAAAAAATTGAGCTTTTACAAACTTCAATTAGAGTATTCAGCTGTGTTGCAAGTTGAATCTATTCTGAGATCCATATATACCCAACATGTGTTCTGGGAGTTAGTACAGGGTCTGTATTTGGTTACAGCCCTCTTTTTATTTTCACCTACCATCCCATGAGTCTCGGCTCGAGGGCGGTCCCACATTAAGAAGACCATGTGTCATGCCCACATACGTGGGATGCGAGGTAAATACCAACTTTTCTTCAAATAGCTGCCATTATAATTTTACTATTCTAATAACTGACTCATAAAACTGATACAAGATTTCTAGACATGAAAAATAATGAAACCTGTTGACAACAAGAGATTTGTGTAGACTGATCAGTATTCAACTATGTTGCAAGTTGAATCTGCTTCAGTCTACACAAATCTTTACATGGCGCTGCGAACAGCTCTATAGAGATTTGTGTAGACAGATCGGCTCGAGGGTGGTCCCACATTAAAAAGACCTTGTGTCACGCCCACATACGTGGGATGCGAGGTAAATGCTTGTCCGAAATCGGTTGCCGTATTACGGCTAAATACCCAGTCTGTCTTACTATTTTCCCTTAGCCGGAGAGGCGAGGGTGAAGAGATGCATTCATACCTTTCCCAAGAGTATTCGCGTGAAATGAAACGCAGACGGCCTCGTGCTGGATTTAATCACCGAATCCATTTTCTGTAACGATAACCGTTACGCGACACGCGCCTTCACGATGACAGGTTTTTACCTATATCTATTTTGTCATTCTGTTGTTATTGTAACACTGGAGCGCTGTATGATGTCACCGTATTTTAATGGCTTGTTCGCAACTTCCCCGGGGGGTTGTAGCAGAATCTTTTGATTAATGGCATTCTTATTTTTGGTCATGTCATGATTCACAAAAACGTCACCCGTATCAGCTAGGCTGCAAAGTAAGAATATTAACACGAGAAACTGGAAAAATTAGGACACGTGACACACCATTCAACCAATCACGCACACACACACACTCTGGTCTGAGCGCGCGCACACACACATATCATCATCATCATCATTATCAGCATTAACCTCATCATCATGTCTTATCTTATTATAATGGAGATTGTGTGTTTGTCTGTATGTAAGCGAAACTATATCACGACTCAAGTCACAATTCCCTTTGTTATTTACGTCACATTTTCCATGATTTTATTTTTAAAATTTAAACCTCAATTACAAATAAAATTGTTTTATATTAATAATAAGGTTGGCCTTATCTTCATACTAATAAGACGAAGCGATCGCACGGGTTACACGCTTTTTGGGAAAAAACAATTCTTCCATTTTGAATTCAGATCATTTTCTGTTTCTCTCTTGATGAGTCCGGATTAAAAATATTTACATCTAAAAACGGACCTAATTATCATTCTGCTCTGATGATGATTTTTTATAAATCGAAATATTGTCAATATTAGCAATGAAAAAATATATATAAAAATATATTCATTTTAACAACAAAGTATGTTTTTTCATACCCTTTTATCTATACATTTACAGCAAAATAGCGGTTTACAGTGTGAACGGGAAGGCTAATTTGTATATTGATATAAAAATTTGATTTTAATAAATATATGCTTAGTATCATTGATTTCTGATTGTTTGGTTTTATCTTAAGGAATATGAGCAAAAATCTCGAGGATAAATCTTAAAAGAAATCCATTAACAAGAAAAAATAATTGTAATTTTTTTCTGTAGTTCCTATTTTAATTAAATAGATAAATTAGGAAAATTTAGCAATGAAAGACGGGAGTGATGGAAGAGTAAATTTCAGTTGTTCTAATTTTCGATTATACTCTCTTCTGTTTAAAATCTTTTTATCTGTATTCTTATCTAATTTCATTAGCCTATCTAATTTAATATCTTATTACATTAAAACTTTTTTAGCAATGAAAGACGCGAGTGATGGAAGAGTACATTTCAGTTGTTATATTTTTCGATTATACCCTCCTCCATGTTTCAAATCTTTTTATCTGCATTATTATTCAGTTTCATTAGCCTTTTTTTTTTAAATTTGATATAATATTTTATTACATAAAAACTTGAGGGTGCATATATTTGCTAGTTATTATAAGGAGATTCGGTATTTGTATATCAATTACCGAAACTACGTCACCGTTTCGTCACAGTACGCCCAAGAATTGTGTAAGTTTATCAATGAGTATTTAATTTCGAGTCAAAATCAGTAATACATACAATAAATCTTATATTCATTAACGATGTCTCTATGAAAATCTGAGTCAAAACATTCCATTTTATTAGGGTATTTGCCTCTCATCCAATTTATGAGGGTGTGACACAAGGACATTTTTATGTAGGCCCACCCACGAGCCGAGACTCACGGGTGTTAGGTGCAAAAAATGCGTTGATCCCCTCGGTGTCCCCCCTCAAGTGTAGCGCCTCAGGTATTGGGCAATAAATCCAGCCCTACCCCTTTAAATCAAGGGGGCATGTGCCGCGTGGGGGGGGGGTCAGCCCCCGGGATCAACGCTGTTAATTTACATTAACAAACACAGGCCCCAAAAATCCCATGTTATTAGGGTATTCACCGCTCACCCCACTTATGAGGGCGTGACACAAGGACATTTTTATGTGGGCCCACCCACAAGCCGAAACTCATGGGTAGTAGGCAAACAATGCGTTGATCCCGTCGGCATTTCCCCTAAAGGGGGTGCGCTTTAGGCACTGAGCAATAAACCCAGCCCTGCTCCTTTAAATCAAGGTGGGCATGTGTTGCCTAGGGGGATAACCCCTGGGATCAACGCTGTTAATTATCACTAATAGTCCAGTGGCCGAAGTCACCGGAGCCCCGCCCCGGAGGCTGGGTTATTAGTACCTTTAAAATCCAGCAATGCGTCTTTTATATCACCAAGAAATAAAGGTTTACATAATATATGGAGTGTTCAATTTGCATACTGGTTTTAACAAAACCGGGTTTAATAAATAATTTCTTGGTGTTATTGATTCTAATATTCTTGTTTTATTCTCAACGTATTAAAATCAATCTATGAATGATTTAATATAGAAACCAATTAAAATATAATTAACATAAATGTAATCTTTTTATATGTGTTCTTATTTAATTTCGTTGATCTTTCTAAGGGTGCATATTCTTTCTAGTTATTATAGATTTAAAACTTGACTAAATTTGATGAATAGCAAAACTCTTCAGAAAATTTTATTTTCCTTGGAAATAAGTGTAATCTTTTTATATATGTTCTTATTTAATTTCGTTAGTCTTTCTAACGGTGCATATTCTTGCTAGTTATTATAAATTTCTCTAATAAAATCTGTGTTGTTAAACTTGACTAAATTTGATGAATAGCAAAAATCTTCAGAAAATTTTCTTTTCCTTGGAAATAAGTGTAATGTTTTTATATGTGTTCTTATTCAATTTTGTTAGTCTTTCTAATACGACCAGAGGACGTATATTCTTGCTAGTAATGTTGTAACCTCATAAATAAAGGATTCATTTCCGGACATGCGCATACATAAATACACCGACGGGCGCCAAATCTTTGAAATAAAATTCAGTTCTTATCCTGTTATCCGAAGAGTGTTGACTTGTTTTATTCTCGTTTAAAGAACTCACAGTTACCATTTTTATAAACTGGAATATAAAAAGGCAAATTATAATAAGTAATAATAACGCTTTCACGCTATCTGTATCCATTGGTTCTCGTTTAGAATTATCCGACAAATTGACAGTGAGAAATATAGAAATATAGAAACCAATTAAAATATGATTAACATAAATGCAATCTTTTTATATATGTTCTTATTTAATTTCGTTAGTCTTTCTAACGGTGCATATTCTTGCTAGTTATTATAAATTTCTCTAATAAAATCTGTGTTGTTAAACTTGACTAAATTTGATGAATAGCAAAAATCTTCAGAAAATTTTCTTTTCCTTGGAAATAAGTGTAATGTTTTTATATGTGTTCTTATTCAATTTCGTTAGTCTTTCTAATACGACCAGAGGACGTATATTCTTGCTAGTAATGTTGTAACCTCATAAATAAAGGATTCATTTCCGGACATGCGCATACATAAATACACCGACGGGCGCCAAATCTTTGAAATAAAATTCAGTTCTTATCCTGTTATCCGAAGAGTGTTGACTTGTTTTATTCTCGTTTAAAGAACTCACAGTTACCATTTTTATAAACTGGAATATAAAAAGGCAAATTATAATAAGTAATAATAACGCTTTCACGCTATCTGTATCCATTGGTTCTCGTTTAGAATTATCCGACAAATTGACAGTGAGAAATATAGAAATATAGAAACCAATTAAAATATGATTAACATAAATGCAATCTTTTTATATATGTTCTTATTTAATTTCGTTAGTCTTTCTAAGGTTGCATATTCTTTCTAGTTATTATAGATTTCTCTGATAAAATCTGTGTTGTTAAACTTGACTAAATTTAATGAATAGCAAAACTCTTCAGAAAATTTTCTTTTCCTTGGAAATAAGTGTAATCTTTTTATATATGTTCTTATTTAATTTCATTAGTCTATCTAAGGGTGCATATTCTTTCTAGTTATTATAGATTTCTGATAAAATGTGTACTGTTAAACTTGACTAAATTTGATGAATAGCAAAACTCTTCAGAAAATGTTCTGTTCCTTGGAAAAAAATCATTATTAATTGAATTGTAATCTAACAGAAAAAAAAATTCATTCAGCGATGCGTCTTTTATATCACCAAGAAATAAAGGTTTACATAATATATCAAGTGATTAATTTGCATACTGGTTCTAACAAAACCTGGTTTAATAAATAATTACTTGGTGTTATGATCTTTAATATTCTTGTTTCATTCTCCAACGTATTAAATCAATCCTGGACACACACACACACACACACACACACACACACACACACACACACATACACACACACACACACACACACACACACACACACACACACACACACAACATATATATATATATATATATATATATATGATCACCCATAAGTACACATCCACCAATGTTTTATAAAAAGGTAATATTCTTCTAAACCTACATTCTATTATTTCTTGAGGTACATAGTACACTCAAAATGGACATCATTAGGTATTATTTATTACCAAATTCCTACTTGGCCGAAATTTTATAGTTTCATAATTACAACATCTCTGTAATTAAATTGAGTTACGAGCGGAGCATCCAGGTCAGACTGACCTCTCTCTTGAGTAATATTCTGCAACACTAGTATGTAACCAATACACTTTACGGCCAGTGCATTTAAATGGGCACTTATTATATTTAGCCAAGACAGAACAAGATCTCTGTTGTCGGGCGTTTCATGGAGATCAACCTCATTAAAGTATGTACGGTTTATAAGACGAGCCAGCAAACCATTGCTCAATGCCAAGGTGTTTTATTATTATTATTATTATTATTATTATTATTATTATTATTATTATTATTATTAGCAAATATGTGCACCCTCCGGGTGCAAGTATTTAAGTTTTAATATAAAATATGTTAAATTAGAAAGGCTAATGAAAATGAATAAGAATGCAGATAAAAAGATCTGCAAAAGAGGGGGTATAATAAAAAAAAGAACAACTTTGAAACTAACTATTCCATCATTTTCCATTACTCCCCTCTTTCATTGGTAAATTTTCTTAATTTAACTATTTAGTTAAAATAGGAAGTAAAGAATAATATTACAGTTATTTCTTCTTGTAAATAAATTCTTTTAAGATTTATCCACGAGATTTTGTTTATATTTCTTAAGATAAAACCAAACAATTAGAAATCAATAATACCAAGCACATATTTATTAAAATAAAATTTTAATATCAATATGCAAATTAGCCTTCTCGTTCAAACTGTAAACCGCTATTTTGTTGTATATATAAATACAATTGCATGTTATTAGTACGTAGATATGGTCAACAGTATTAATAATGTAAAACAATTTTTATTAATAACTGAAGGTTTAAAAGAATGAAATCATGGAAAATTTGACGTAAATAATTAAGGGAATTGTGACTTGAGTAGTAATATAGTTTCGGTTACAGACAGAAAAACACACAATCTCCATTATAATAAGATTATTATTATTATTACTAGCAAATATATGCACGCTCCGGGTGCAAGTATTTAATGTAATAAAATATTATATTAAATTAGAAAAGCCAATGAAACTAAATAAGAATGCAGATAAAAAGATTTGAAACAGAGGGGGTATACTCGAAAGATAGAACAACTGAAACATACTCTTCCATCATTCCCGTCTTTCATTGCTAAATTTTCCTAATTTAACTATTTAGTTAAAATAGGAGGTAAATGATAAATTTACAGTTATTTCTTCTTGCTAATGGATTTCTTTTAAGATTCATTCGCGAGATTTTTAAATATCAATATGCAAATTAGCCTTCCTTTTCACACTGTAAACCGCTATTTTGTTATATATATAAATACAATTGCATGTTATTAGTATGTAAATCCGGCCAACGGGCTGGGGATCCAGTGGCTTCGGACCTGGATCTTTACAAGTTAATAGCGTCGATCCCAGGGGGCTATCCCCCCAGGAAATACCTGCCCCTTCGACTTAAAGGGGCAGGGCTGGGTTTATTGCCAAGCGCCTGAGGCGCACCCTCGAGGAGGAATGTCGGATCGACGCTATTTTTCACCCGCCACCAATGAGCTTCGGTTTGTGGGTGGTCCCACGTTAATAGGGCCTTGTGCCTAACCCGTACAAGTGGGGTACGAGGTAAATACAATGTAGATATGGTCAACAGTCTTAATAATGTAAAACAATTTTATTAATAATTGAGGTTTAAATAAAAATGAAATCATGGAGAATGTGACGTAAATAACTAAGGGAATTGTCACTTGAGTAGTAATATAGTTTCGGTTACAGACAGAAAAACACACAATCTCCATTATTATTATTATTATTATTATTATTATTATTATTATTATTATTCGACATCGTATTCAATATGTCGGTTCATTTTAATGCCATTTGCAGAACTGACGGGTCTTACCTGATGGAAGAAGTTGTTGGACGAATTCATTCAGATCTCACTGACATATTAAAGCGACAATTCTTCTAAGCCGTTGTTGTATCAGTGCTACTGTATGGCTGCACCGCTTGGACCTTAACGAAACGCCTAGAGAATAAGCTAGATTAGAGCTGCACAAAAATGTTGCGCACGAGACGAGCGCGCTAACCATTGCTCAACGGCAAGGCCACCCTGTCGACTGGGGCGTAAGAACGCACCGACTCTACCTATGCAGAGGCGTAAAACTTCCCCAAATGAGGCCAACCGTGTTGCCGTGGGTGGCGACCCGTGGTGCTTAAGGACGGAGTCTTGGTGGATAAGCAGTCCATGACCTGCAACACTCTACTTAGACCCTTCTTGGGCTAGACAGACGGTTAGAGAGGCCCCCTCCAATCAATCGGCCGGTCACGTCAAACCCTAGCACCTATATGATTGCCCCAACCCTATCGTCCTTATGGCAACTCCCAACCCTTTTTATCATATGGGCACTAGAGAGGCAGTGGCTGAGGGTATATATGTCCTGGGAATGACGTTAAACTCTATCTGATGGTGAGATTCCAGTTTTGGAGGTTTGGGGAATGTGGAGCATCCCTTCGTCCCCATTGCTCCCTGGTCCAATCTGACCCGGAGTGGTAGTACCTGTTAGGGTCACATCTATAGGTTAAATATAAAAACATGACTTTATAAAGAGTTAGTCTTAAGAATGAATTTATTTCAAAACTTTATCGGCATTAAATGACCCACTGAGGTTGATATGCCGTAAAACAAACTAAACTAAACCAAACCAAACCATTACTCAACGACATGGCATTTTTTTTATCATCATTATTCGACATTGTATTCAATATGTCGCTTCATTTTAATGTTATTTGCATAACTGACGTGTCTCACCCTGATTAATAAAGTAGTTGGACGAGTTCATTTACAATTTATTTATATTTTTTCATTCTTTTTTTCACGTTTTACTTTTTAATGTCTCACAAAACTACATTCACAAGTGACCGTTAAATGTCTGTCTTTGTTTTGCATATGTGACACGTAATTACGACCAAAATGCACTTGTCAACTATTAAATGCAATGAGCACTTGCATGTATAGCTAAATGGTAAGAAAGCACAGTCCTATTTTGTGACAGCCCTGTCGGCGGGGCTTTAGAATACACCGACTGCACCTCTGCAGAAAGGTAAGACCCCCTCCTCGAATGGAGACATCTATTGGCCGTGGATGGCGACCTGCGATGCTTAAGGACGGAACCCTGGTGACTGAACAGTCTATGACATGCAACACTACAATTTGACCTTAAGCTAGACGGGTAGTCGGAGACCCCCCCCCTTCAACTAATAGGCTGGTTACGTCGAGCCTTAGAACCTATATGATTGTCCCGGTTCTATTGCCCTTATGGAAAGACCCAACCCTTTTTATCATTATGTACTAGAAAGCGGTGGTTGGGGATCTTAATGTCCAGCGTATGACATTAAACTATTCGAAGTTCCAATTCTGGAGCTCTGGGGAATGTGGAGTACCCCTTCATCATTACTTCGAAGAAAACTCTGACCCGGAGTGGTTAAATAGAAAAAATATCGCGCTAGTAGCACTAATATCCATGACAATCTCTCGCCAACCACCTCTATCATTCATTGCCCCTGGCAGGTGCTCTTGCGCAACATCCAGTATCCGCGCAGAGCTGGTTAATGTAAGTCTTTGCTGGACAGCCGTCACTTGCGTGCACATGGGCTGGCTTCCACAAGTGAACATCGCTAATGAGTTCGTCTTTTCTTCTCCAGTAGTGCCCAGCATGTCTTCTTCGTCTTATCCGAATAGTGTGCCGCCCTGTCGGCTGGGGCGTTAGAATAATCCGACTGCACCTCTACAGAGGGGTAAGACTCCCCCAATGGGGCCACCTGTTGGCCGTGGGTGGCGACCCGTGATGCTTAAGGACGAAATCTTGTGAATGAGAAATCCATGACCCCCAACACTCCACTTAGACCCTTACTTAGGCTAGACGGGCGGTCGGAGAAGCCCCCTCTGATCAATCGACTGGTCACGTCAAGCCCGGCACCTATATGATTGCTCCAACCCTATTACTCTTAAGGCAAGTCCCAACCCTTTTTATCATATGGGTGCTAGAAGGCAGTGGCTGCGGGTCTACATTTTTACTGGGAATGACGTTAAACTCTATCTAATGGTGAGGTTCCAGTTTTGGAGGTTTGGAGCCCCCTTTCATCACCATTGCTCCCTGGTCCACTCTGACCCGGAGTGGTAGTACCTGTTAGGGTCCCATCTATGGGTTGAATAGAAAAACATGAGTTTATAAAAAGTGAGTCTTAAGAATGAATTTATTTCAAAACTTGTCGGCATTAAATGACCCACTGATGTTGATATGCCGTAAACCAAACCAAACCAAACCAAACCAAACCGAATGGTTTGTGTGATATGGGGCAAGTGGCCCTACAGCTGCTTTCTTCTAGGTACTGTCCACGATTTGTTTAATATCGTGCCCAAATTTTTTGTGCAGCTCCCATCTAGCTTATTCTCTAGGCGCTTTGTTAAGGTCCAAGTGGTGCAGCCATACAGTAGCACTGACGCAACCACGACTTAGAAGAATTTTCGCTTTAACTTGTCAGTGGGTTTGGCTGAAAAAAAGATGAAATTCTGAATGAACTCGTCCAACAACTTCTTCACTCAGGGTGGTACACGTCAGTTATGCAAATTGCATTAAAATGAAGCGACATATTGAATACAATGTCGAATGATAATACGAGGGTATGTCAAAAAATAATGCCATTTTGTTTAGGACAGGAATAATTACCAACACAGGAACATGTACCATACATCAAAAATGAAGCTGGTTCTTTGAAGATCACACCCCTACTTTTCCACATAGGTGAGTCACAAAGTAATGCCATTTTGTTTAGGACAGGTTTACTTACCAACACTGGAACATGTATCATACATCAAAATGAAGCTGGTCCACTGTGGATTACATCCCTACTTCTCCACATAGGTGAATCACAAAGTAATGCCATTTTGTTTAGGACAGGAATAATTACCAACACAGCAACATGTATCATACATCAAAATGAAACTGGTCCACTGTGGATTACATTCCTACTTCTCCCACATAGGTGAATCACAAAGTAATGCCATTTTGTTTAGGACAGGTTTAATTACCAACACAGGAACACGTATCATACATCAAAATGAAGCTGGTCTTCTGTCGATCACATCCCTACATCTCTATATAGGTGAATCAAAAAGGAATACCATTTGGTTTAGAACAGGTATAATTACCAACACAGGAACATGTATCATACATCAAAATGAAGCTGGTACTCTGTGGATCACATCCCTACTTCACCACACACGTGAGTCAAAAAGTAATGTCATTTTGTTTAGGACAGGTTTACTTACCAACACAGGAATACGTATCATACATCAAAATGAAGCTGGTCCACTGTGGATTACATCCCTACTTCTCCACATAGGTGAATCACAAAGTAATTTCCATTTTGTTTAGGGCAGGTTTAATTACCAACACAGGAACACGTATCATACATCAAAATGAAGCTGGTCCTCTGTGGATCACTTCTCTACTCCACATAGTCACCATTTCTCTCAATAGCAATGTTCGGTAATTTATAAGAAAGTGCGTCCCGGTCTCCTGCCTCAAGAGTTTCTGCCTGGTGACTACTAAAATAACAACCCAGCCCAGGCTATTCAAAACTATCCATCTATCTATCTATCTCAATTTGTTCATATTTATCTATATTACTTTAAATACTAAGATTGTTTTTATTCATGTTTGTTTAATGTCTTGTTTTTAGTTTAAATAAACAAGAATTACGACAAAAAAAGAAGCGACCCCCCCCCAAATACATTTACTTGTCGAAAATATCTATCTATCTATCTCCATTTGTTCGTATCTATCTATATTATTTTGTTTGTTTATCTATCTATCTCAGTCTATTCAAAAATATATATCCATCTTCATATCTAAACAAGAATTACGACAAATTACGATAAATAAACAAGAATTACGACGAGCTGGGGTTGTTATTTTGATAGTCACCGGGTAGCGGTTTTTGAGGCGGGAGACCGGGACGCACTTCCTCATAAATTACCCAATGTTCCACCTTCGAATGAGAGCATGTCTATAGGAATATGTCTTGGTTCATTCGTCTTGTATCCTATCCCCCAATAAACTGCATCTAATGGTGAAGTTTCAATTCTCGTGCTCTTAGGAGTGTGGATTACCCCTTCATTGACATTACCCCCAGGTCTACTCTTACCCGGATTGGTAGTACCTGTTAGGATCCCATCTATTGGTTAAATAAATTAAAACGGATTATTAAAATTGTGTTTAAAAAAGCGTTTGAAAAAAAAGTTGAATACCCAACAAAAGTGTATAAAACAAAATCTCTTCGACATAGAATAACCCAATATGTTGACATGCCGTAAAACACAACCAACCAACCAACCAACCAACCAACCAAATATGGGTACTATATGACTGTGCGCAAATTATGAGTATTAGATAGAAATACATGAACACAGATAACTATGTGAAAATAATTTGTACAATGAATAGTTACTTGAATATACTCTTCGAGTTCAAATCCTGGAGGTTGTTTTCATTTCATATCGCGCTAATACACTTGGAAAAGGTATGAATCCAAATATTCTACCTTTGGGTAAATAGTAGGACATACTCTGAAATCAAATCTATTAAAACAAGGGTTTGGGCAAAACATATAATGAATAGTTACTTGAAATTATTTGTTTATAAAAAATCTAAACCTTACTTCATGTGGGTTGGTGAGCTGAAATAGAATTTAACGAAGAGAAGGAAAAGCCAGAGACAGGGATGACTTTAGAGTAACCATTTATTATCGGGTTCACAGTATTTAGTTGAGGGGATATATTTCCCGAACAATTCAATAGGTGTTACTTCTCCAAAGTCTCAGTCCAAGGGTCCTAGAGACCACCTTTTCGACGCCAAGAACTTGGGTTTTTTTCTGCGCATGCCCGGAGGGCTCTTCCTGTCCGAAGCCCTCTGTGAGATTGTTATTTTTGTGTCTTTTTAATTATTTATTTAATTTATTTTGTTTACTTTCGTTTTATTTATTTTTACTTTTATTAATCCCCACATATCCCTGCCCCGTAAAATTCAGTTGACTGTTCTTTGAGCCACTTCATCACTGCAGATTTCGCTTCCTCGTCACTGGAATAATGGTTGCCTCACTTCGGCCCTCTTTCATGGGGCCCGAAAAGATGATAGTCGTATTCTGGATGGTCTCGATTCTTTCTCTGATCACTAATTCACCCAAATTCTTTTCCAAGGGCACCAATTACAATTGGTACGGTAATAAAGGACTATTTGCTCGTAAATTCCTACCATAAAATAAACTGAACCCCATTTTATGTCCGTGTTTTTGCAATAAAAGCAAATATGTGTGTCCCAGGACGCACTAAATCAAAAAGCTATCAACATCACTGGAAATGTACGAATCCATCCAACCCCTTCGCCACGGATAAAATGTGACGCAATGTTAGTTATTAAACGGAATACAGCTGGTTTGGATTCAGAATGTTCCTTCTCTTAGACCGGTTGACAACCAAGGCTAAAGTATCCTTTCTGTTTTCACGAACTATTTTATCACAGAATCGCTTGAATTCAGTTTTAATGACGTTTTTATTTTATTCATTCTTGGGTATTCAATTTTTGGTAATAAAGGACTATTTGCTCGTAATTTGCTACCATAAAATAAACTGAACCCCCATTTTATGTCCGTGTTTTTGCAATAAATGTTTTATTTTTCTTGCACCCGTTATGTTACAATACTAAATATATTTCCTTTATTTATTTTAATATTCACTTCAATGTGTATATCTAAAAGCTTTTATTTTGTGAGAATGTTTAGTTTTAAAGTGGGGGTTCGTTTTTACTCGTAAATTCCTACCATAAAATGCCCAAGCCTAATTTTATGGCAGGAATTTACGAGTAAAAAGTTGAATGTTACCTTTTGTTGTTGTTGTTGTTTCTTTTCTTTTTGGCTTTGATACTCTAAAATAAAAACGTCAGATTTTAATCATCGTCGACGAAAAAACAAAATTACGGTCATAAAAGGAGAATCCAATTTATGCTTAAATTGTAAAACGAACCCTCACTTTAAAACTAAACATTCTCACAAAAAAATTTTAGAACATGCACATTAAAATGAATATTAAAATAAATAAATAAGATATATTTTGTATTGTAACATAACGGGTGCAAGAAAAATAAAACATTTAATACAAAAAACACGGACATAAAATGGGGGTTCAGTTTATTTTATGGTAGGAATTTACGAGCAAATAGTCCTTTATTACCATTGGTACGACCTTCCACAGTTTTCAAGAAGAAAAAAAAACGTGTCAGTTTCTAAAAATCACCGTTCCAACAAAACCACAGAGTTAAAAGAAGAGAATAAAACTAGATAAATACCTGAGTTAGATACAGATATATACGAGCAGACTGAGAGATAGATAGATAGATAGATAGATAGATAGATATGAGCAGATTGAGATAGAAAGATAAGTAGATATGTGCAGATTGAAATATAGGTTATTTCCTAGTTGAGTAACATGATATTACAGGGTGACCCAGAAAAAAACCCAGACCCAAATTATTTATTTATTTTCCCATTAAACTAACCCTAACCCTAAACCCTAACCCTAACCCTAAGCCCTAACCCTAACCCCCTCTAGTTGAGTAACATAATATTACAGGGTGACCCAGAAAAAACAGAACCCATACATTTTGTTAGAAAAGTGTTAATTTTAATTTTAATTTGTTTTTGAAGTCCAACAAGGGTTAGGGTTAGGGTTTAGGGTTACGGTTACGGTTAGGATTAGGGTTAGTGTTTAGGGTTAGGGTTTAGGGTTAGTTTAATGGGAAAATATATAATTAATTTGGGTTCTGTTTTTCTGGGTCACTCTGTAATATCATGTTACTCAAATAACCGATATATATATATATATATATATATATATATATATATATATATAGAGAGAGAGAGAGAGAGAGAGAGATAGAGAGATAGATAGATAAAGGGATATGAAAACACACAATGCTGTTAAAATGAAAATATTTTATATCATATTCATAGCTAATATTGAACAATATTTCGATTTATAAAAATCATCATCAGAGCTTGTTTTTAAACCGGACTCATCGAGAGAGAAGCTGAAAATGATTTAAAATCAAAACGAAAACATTGATGTTCCAAAAAGCGTACAAGTCATGCGATCGTTTCTTCATTAGCACGCCCGCTACGCGTGTCTCGGTCTATCTATTAATCTATCTATTTAGTTCTGTCTCATTCTATTCACCTGTCCGTCTCCAAAAGGACATTGACCGACAAAAACTATAAGTGACAAATGATAATGAAACTATTGGTGCTCCACTTTCCCAGAAGACCTCGTCGCTTCTTTTTTTTTCCCCTGTCGATACGAACAACGACAACAACAACAATTGTCCTTCAGACAAAATTCGCGCCAAGAATAATGGTCACATCCGGGTCTCATGAAGAACGGAAGCCCGGCGTGGAATCCGGAAATCCTTTCGTTTAATTCAAGACAATTAGAGAATTTTATGATTGTCTGTTATTTGGGAGATTTGTTCATTTGTGAAGACAGGACATGGCGGGCGGCTCAAAATGGCGGTAAACATTGAAGAACCGAAGATCGTGGAGTACGTTTCGGGAATAAAGACGCACATAAACCCCACACATAGAACTAGACGTTGTTAGCGTTATATCTATCTATCTATCTATCTATCTCAGTCTGCTTCTATCTATCTATCTATCTCAGTCTGCTTCTATCTATCTATCTATCTCATCTGCTTCTATCTATCTATCTATCTATCATAGTATGCTCATATATATATATATATATATATATATATATATATATATATATATATATATATATATTTTTTAACAATGGAAAGGAGTAACCTACTCGAGTTTCATTGTTAAAATAAATGTATGCTCTACATTGTATTGAGCACTTTGTATTTGTTTTTTCTCAACCTTAACCTCTGGATATTGTGCGCTTCCAACGATCGTTCTTATACCCACCGGTAAGTTAATACTTATATATATATATATATATATATATATATATATATATATATATATATATATATATCGGCAATTCTATCATCCAGAAAAAAGTAAAATTGTTACCCACCCCCTTTTATAAACCAATTTTAGGAATTCTTGGAATTAGAAGCTCAAATTTTGGGGAATGTCTAACTTTAACACAGTCCACTCATGTACAAAATTTCAGAAAAAAATGAAGGAGGTGGGTGACATGGCCTGGATGATTTGACATGGAATTACCCATATATATATATATATATATATATATATAAGTCATCCACAAACTCGTGTTTCGAAGTTTACTACTCATCATTTTAACAGCTACCTCTAGCCGGGATCGAAACCCGACAGAATTTTCGACTACTAAGTTCCTTACCCTTGCGGCTATCAGCGGGCCGTTAGTCTAGTGTGAACAATTAATTGCTACATACTTTGCGGCGCTATGTTTTTACAATCACCAGAGAACTCTAATCTGTAAACAGACTGGTCAAGGCTAATGCCAAACGGTGAAGTTACAATTATATATATGCTAAAGAAAAAAGCTTAAATATTGGTCTTATTTGCAGGTATAGATCTATTTCTACCCATATATATATATATATATATATATATGTATAAACATGTGAGTTTCATCAGACGTTAAAGTTGGTCTGGTCCAAGTTGAGAGTTCGATGTTCAATAATTTTGTACACCTCAATATATTTGGTAAATAAACAACGCTTAAATATCGAATGATCTAACACAAGGTGAATTTCTTAAGTGGAGTTTAACAGATTTGAATTCCGAGCTTTCCTTCTTTGAAACCAGTTCGAGATAAAGACGGATCACCCTATCCCAGCCAGGAGACCAAACCTAGTATTGATTAACAAAAAAAAAAAAGAAAAAAAAGAAAAAGAAAAAGAGAACGTGTCAACTGGTGGATTTCCATACCAAGGTTAAAGAGTCCAGTCTTTCCTACAATTTACCCATAGCTGAAGGGAGAATAGATTAATTCATATCTTCCCCCAGTGTATGTAAAATACAAACGAATTTCGAAATCGGATCTCTATTGTCCATTTCCTACAATGATAACCATTACACTATGCATATCCACAAATAATCTAAATAGATTTTATTTTCATTGAAGTATCATTTGCAAATCTGATCGCAAAAAAAAAAAAAAAAAAAAATTCAAAATTATTCACTCCTTTTTATTAATAACACAGGACAACAAATCTTTTGAAAGTCTCAGTTGCAGGAGATTTAAAAAATGTTTTTACTATTTTAGTCTCTTGGCCGGGATTAGGTAATCCGTCTGTACCTCAAAGTCCCAGAGAATCTTATGCGTGTCACTCTCCAGGACAGATTCAGGTTTGTGCATGCACCATTCTATTATTATTATTATTATTATTATTATTATTATTATTATTATTATATTATTATTATTATTCCGTTTGAGATTTTCACATCAGCGTTAGCTGATGGTATTTCACTGGAGTCTGAGTGAAAAAAAATCTCCTCAGGTCTCCAGGACTCTTCTGAGTATTATGGCAGATTGCAGCAGTGCAGTATTCTGGATGGTCTCAATTCTTCCTCTGATTTCTAGATGCCCCAGTCTTTTTTCCAAGTTTATTGGTACCGTTCCAAGTGCACCAACTACAATTGGTATCATTTTCACTCTCATATTCCACAGCTTTTTCAATTCTCTGTCAAGGTCAAGGTATTTATCCATCTTTTCATTTTCCTGTGATCTGCTGGGACCGCAAAATCCACCAGTCTTTTTTTTTTGTTAATCAATACTAGGTTTGGTCTCCTGGTTGGGATAGGGTAATCCGTCTTTATCTCGAAGTCCCAGAGAATTTTATGCGTTTCATTCTCAAAAACAGATTCTGGTTTATGCATATACCATTTTTTTGTATGGTCAACGTTTAATTTTTTGCATAATTCCCAGTGGATCACCTTCCCAACCCAGTCGTGCCTAGCTTTGTATTCCCGTTGTGCTAGTTTGCTATATTCACTTAATATATGGTTTACAGTCTCATCTCTGGCACCGCACAGTCTACATTTACTGTTTTGTTGCGTCTTATCAATTTTTGCTTTGATATAATTTGTTCTTATGGCATTATTTGTTTCCCTTTCTTAACATATCCGAGTCTTTTTTATGTGCAACCTCTCCGATTTGTCGTTTGAAGTGTCCATATAATTGTTTTTCTTCCCATCTTTGTTTTCTAGTTTTTGTTGTTTTTCTGTTGGTCCATACATTACATCTGCTGTTGTTAGCTGCTATTATTATTATTATTATTATTATTATTATTATTATTATTACTAGCAAATATA
>CM042167.1:3170772-3215772 GCA_023376005.1 Doryteuthis pealeii
GTATATTTAGTTTTTATAATGCTCTACTTACGAGCATCCGAGCACTCTAGGTAGCCTTGGTATTAAATGTAATAAAACTGTGCGTGCATGTGTGTGTGAGTTTTATTGCAATTGTATTTTCATTTTTTAAATGTTCTACTCAGGAGCATCCGAGGACTCAAGGTAGAGTTGGCATGACATATAATAAGACTGTGTGTGCATGTGTGAGTGTTATTGCAAATGTATTTTTAGTTTATAATGCTATACTTACGAGCATCCGAGCACTCTAGGTAGCGGTGGCATGAAATGGAATAAGTCTGTATGTTCGTGCGTTATTGCAATTGTTTTTTTTTAGTTTTTATAATTCTCTACTTACATAACTCCTTTATCCACTAGGCTATGTGTCCAAGTTAGGTTAAGACAGTTCTAAGGGGCAGTTATCTGTGGACGGCAGGTTCAGTCCTGGTCAAGGGCAGCAGTAACATAGAATAATAATTAACACAGCTTAACGCCTCTACCCCAGCTATTGTTAGCGGAATGAGAACAGGATACCCCCGTGAACTGAATAAAGGGTTAGGTTCAAAGTTCCATGATGGCTTCCGAGTTCGAAAAGAAGGTTCCCGAGTCCAAAAAGAGGGTTTCTGAGTCCGTAAAGAAGGTTCCCGAGTCTGACAAGAAGGCCGGAGGGTACATCGGCCGAAACGTTGTACAGATAACAATAAAATATTATTTGCGTTGAAATATTTCTTTCTGGTTGGAGCGATATGTGGTCACTTACAGTAGCTGCTGTTGCGTAAATGGTCACCCATTTGAGTATAGAACAGACTCATCGTTGCTTAACTTCGGTGATATAGTGAGAACCGGTGCTTTCGAAAATTAGAAATCATCAATAACTTAAAATTGGTTGATTTTTTTTTATAGCATTTTTGGATTCCTTGTGCAAAAATGCTTTTATAAACCAATTTTTAGTAGTAGGGAAGCTCTAGAACTCATTTCACTGACAAAAATCGGTTATAAAATGTCGCCATTTTTCGCCAACCCCACCAAATTTGGAGAGCTAAAAATCGACATAACTCTGCTAATTTTATTGAATTTTATTGACTTGGTCACGTGGAAGAAAGAACATTTGCGCGGCAAATGAAGCGTTCTTCAAGCTAATCGGCTCTTTAAATTCAAAAGCAAACAACTGTTTATCGTACAGAATTCCAGATGCAATGTTTGTTTACCGTTCTTCCTTATACAAAAGAACCTAAGCTCTCCTCTGTAGCTCTGTGGTCATAGTGCTATAAGACTTTTTTAAATGCATTTTTATAGTAAAAAATCATTTCCAATGCATTTTATTGTAAATATCATTGTCCAATGCATAGTAAAAATAATTGTCTCATGTATTTTTATATTAAAAATTATTGTCCAATGCATTTTTATAGTAAAAATGACTGGCCAATGCATTTTTATAATAAAAATCATTTCCAATGCATTTTTATAGTAAAAATTATTGTCAAATGCATTTTTATAACAAAAATCATTTCAAATGCATTTTTATAATAAAATTCATTTCCAATGCATTTTTATAATAAAATTCATTTCCAATGCATTTTTATAATAAAATTCATTTCCAATGCATTTTTATAGTAAAAATCATTTCCAATGCATTTTTATAGTAAAAATTATTGTCAAATGCATTTTTATAACAAAAATCATTTCAAATGCATTTTTATAATAAAATTCATTTCCAATGCATTTTTATAGTAAAAATTATCGTCAAATGCATTTTTATTTATGCTCAAATTTTGGGGAATGTCTAATGTTAACATAGTCCACACCTGGAACAAATTTCAGAAAAATTGAAGGGGGGTGGGTGACAATTTTACTTTTTTTTTCTGGATAATTTGATATGGAATTACCCCTGTATATTACTAAAATTCTATGTTTATATATATACTATATTTATATATACTAGCAAATATATGCACCCTCCGGGTGCAAGTATTTAAGTTTTAATGTAATAAAATATTGTATTAAATTAGAAAGGCTAATTAAACTAAATAAGAATACAGATAAAAAGATTTGAAACAGAGGGAGTATAATAAAAGATTTGAAACAGAGGGAGTATAATAAAAAATTGAACAACTGAAACTTACTCTTCCATCACTCTCGTCTTTCATTGTTATTTTTTCTAATTTAAGTATTTAGTTATAAGAGGAAGTAAAGAATAAAATGAGTTATTTTATCTTGTTAATGGATTTCATTTAAGATTCATTGAAGAGATTTTTGCTTATATTCATTAAAATAAAACCAAGCAGTTAGAAATCAATAATACTAAGCACATATTTATTAAATTCGATTTTTTAATATTAATATGCAAATTAGCCTTCCCGTTCACACTGTAAACCGCTATTTTGTTGTATATATAAATATAATTGCATGTTATCAGTACGTAGACATAGTTAACAGTATTGATAATGTATGACAATTTTATTAATAATTGAGATTTAGATAAAAATAAATCATGGAGAATGTGATGTAAATAACTAAGGGAATTGTGACTTGAATAGGAATATTGTTTCGGTTACAGACAGAAAAACACACAATCTCCATTATAATAAGATATATAATACTATGTTTATATATATGAATGCAACAATAGCACATCATTGTAAGATTTGTTATTAGAGCAACAATATACTTAGGATGAGAATAAAGCCATTTCCAAACCAATTTGCAACCGAATAATTTTGTAGTGTGTAGATTCACTGTGAACCTCATTTTTTAATCATCCAAATTCTTTGTCATAATTGAGAAGTAAAATATGGAAATGAATCCGACAACATATAGAAATTAGAAAAACAAAATGTTAAGCTTGTTCGTGCGGAGGGGTTGGGTAAATACATACCATGGTGATGATGATGATGATGATGATGATGATTGGCACTTATATGATCGTGGTAATTATTATGATCCTTCTTGTGATAATATGTGTGATTGCCACGATAGAATTATGATAACGACAATAGTTTTGAGATGTTTTCAAATGTTTTTAAAAAAATTTTTATTTATCATTATATATATATATATATATATATATATATATATATATCATTTTTACATCTGATGGAAAACAAAGGAGAAAGTGTAAAGAGTTTAATCGTCGGAACTATCTTTTTTGTGTTCGTGCGCCCGAAATTCTTTCTTTTTTTTGGTAGATAAGACTAAAGACGGTGTTTTCGTCGTGGCATCTGTCCAGTGGTAACTTAATGAACAGCGACAGGAACGCAGATAAAGGAACTCGTTAAAAGAATATTTGGGCGACAGACCAGCTCGAAGCGAAAAAAAAAAAAAGAAAAAAAATCCTGGAAAATGTTATTCTCGTGGCCACACACACACACACACACACAAATACACACACTCACATACACTCACACACACACACTCACACACACTCACACACACACGTACACCCGCATATATTACAAAACTGGCTAAACTTTCCCTCCTTCCATATACATTTTGGCCAATCCCTCTGCACGAGCAGGGTGTGACGCAAGGTCAGTTTTGAAGCAGAGTTTAACAGATTTTAATTCAGAGTTTTCTTTCTCCTAGATTGGTTGCAAGTGTTAAAGAGCCCAGGTTAGGCAACTAGTCTAGGAGAAGGAAAACTCTGAAAAAGGAAAATAACCAGTAAGAACCAATGCAGGGTTCATGCCAGTAAAATGATAGACAATACCTTAACTCTTAGGTGACCTGTTAGCAGTTCTTTGATTGGCTGGTTTGATCATGTAACCACATAATTGTAAGAACGGGTTAGTTAGAGTCGTTTCAAGAGCCGTGGTGATGGGCGCTAGATGACTATTTCTTCGTCTGTGCAGTGGATTTGTTTGGTTTGTTTTGTTTTACGGAATATCAACCACAGGTGGGTCATTTAATGCCAATTAAATTTTGGATTCGTAGCGGTAGTTTGGCCGAAAACAAATGTATATGTGTATAGATTTTAACTATTGTTTAATTGTTCATCTTTTTTAGTACAATCCGACTTCTTTAAGAAAATATAAAATCCTGGATGGTTTTATTTTCATGAAAAGTTTTTTCAAATTACTTGCTTAATAGTATTTTGTTCGCACTGGATCAAAGTCTACACACTCTAGCAGTATATGCTTCACTGTAAATCTCTCTTGGCATGTAGTGCATATTGGGGATTCTGTGCCCTCTAGTAAATGATGATGGGTGATGTAGGTGTGGCCTATGTGAAAAGTCTACACACTCTAGCAGTATATGTTTCACTGTAAATCACTCTTGGCATGTAGTGCATATTGGGGATTCTGTGCCCTCTTGTAAATGATGATGGGTGATGTAGGCGTAGCTTATGCGAAGGGGTCAGCACAACCTGTTCTCTTCTATTTTTTGTTGTATTTTAAGTTCCATTCTGGTAGGTTTAATGTTTTGAGGTTTGTTATTAATGGGTGCATTCCAATGATTTTGCCATGTTTTAATGATAATTGTTTTAGCTGTATTCATGTATATATATATATTAGCCTAATCGGTATAGCGTTTGGCTAGAAACCACAAGGTTCCTAGTTCGATACCGGCCCTCGCCAACTCAGCGTATAAGTAGCACAGTGGATCTGTGCGGTAAAGTAAGGAGCTGATGGCAGGTGTGGCGCTCCCCCTCAGACGCAAAAAACAATCTCCTTGGTCTAGCGCTAGTGAAAAGGGGATAAACTCCCTCGCTGATTGGCTTATACCGACTTTAGGTCACCCCGACGACTTTACTTACTTATATATATTTACCAACCCCCCTGTACGAACAGAATGTGTCAAAAGGTCAATTTCTTAGGCGGAGTTTAACAGGTTTGAATTCAGAGTTTTCCTTCTCCTAGACTGGTTGCCTAATCAAAGTTAAAGAGCCCAGTGAAATAGATCACTAATTAGGACTGAGCTTATTCTGGTAGTGACCACCCCAAACGGATTTAACAGGTTTGAATTCAGAGTTTTCCTTCTCCTAGACTTGTTGCCTAATCAATGTTAAAGAACACAGTCTGTCCTACTATTTACCCATAGCTGGAGGGAGAGTAGTTGGATGCATACCTTTCCCCAAGGGTATTAGTGGTACGTGAAATGCGAACAGCCACGTCCAGTGTAACCATTACACCACGCGCCACCGCTATTAATTATATATATGGGGAAGAAGAAATAGTTTCATGTCTTTTTCAAGGATAGTAAGGCGAAGTGAAATGCAAACAGCCTCGTCCAGGATTTGAACTCGGGTCGCCGAATCCATTTTTAAGACGTTGACCGTTACACACACGCGGCTCCTATTGTACATACCAGCATGGAATTAATAGTTGTTGTTGGTTGGTTGATTGAATTATTTTAACGGCATATCAACCCGTCTGGGGTTATATCATGTCTAGCGATTAGGAAGTAATACATCTTGTGTATCTATATTTACACTTTTGTAGTAGTTGTTTTTAACAATGTGTTAGCATCATTGGGGATCATGTTGTATGGTATTGATTAGGTTCATGTCTATATTCTATGGTATGATTTTATTTCCTTTCAAAAAAGACAGAATGTCTTCTATGTTGACATTTTCAAACAGATCTTTCATATTGTTTGCTTTAAATTAACGGTTTCTGATGTGAGCAAAAAAGCTGCATTCTATGAATAAGTGTTTAACAGTCAAAGGTGTTTAACATGTTTCACACTGTGGTTGTTGTTCTTGTTTGAGTATATAGGAATGTGTTAGTCTTGTGTGACCAATACGTAATCGGGACACAATGACTTGTTCCTTTCTAGACTTCCTTAAAGTTGGTCTCCAGTCTTCCAGAGTGGGTTTGATTAGAAAGAGTTTATTGTGGATGTTGTTATTCCAGCGTTGTTGCCATTTTGTATGAAGGTTAAAGTAAGTTAAATTTGCCGGAATCGCCCATTGTCAGTATCAGCCGGCATCGAGAGAGTCTATCCCCTTTTAACTTGCCCAAGACCATGGAGATCGTTTTGCTGAGATGGAGCGCCACACCTACCGTTAGCTCGCCACTGATGCAATCTGTGCTACTCATACACTGAGTTAGTGGGGACCGGTATCGAACCCGGAATCTTACGATTGCTTGACGGGTGCCAGATCGCTCTCATTCCGTCCCAGATAGTAAGGGATTATGAAAACACTGCATATAAAAAAAACTTGGTAATTTTCACCTTTAGTTGGCTAAATTCCTAGCATAGAATTGTACGTGCGCATTATCTGAAATGAACTTAATTGTTATTAAGGACACATTTTATGATATTTTTGTGTTAAATTATGCAGTTGTATTGTTTTCGAAAAGTTTCTAAGATTTGTTTATTTCGCACGGAGACTTTCAAAATGGCTACCGGCTTGTTTCAAAGTGAAAGTCAGTGGGCTAAATTCCTAGCATAAAATTATCTGAAATGAACTTAATTGTTATTAAGAACACATTTTATGATATTTTTGTGTTGAAGCATGCTGTTGTATTGTTTTCGAAAAAGTTTATAAGATTTGTGTATTTCGCACGGAGACTTTCAAAATTGCTACCGGCTTGTTTCAAAGTGAAAGTCAAGGGAGGTTACTCTAATTGCCTTTTTCTAGACATTTTGATAACTAAAGGTGAAAATTACCTAATATTACAGGGTGACCCAGAAAAATCAGAACCCACAAATTTTGTAATAAAACTATTAATTAAATTTTTTTTTTTGAAATTTAAGTCCAACAAGGGTTAGGGTTAAGGTTGGGGTTTAGGGTTAGGGTTAGTTTAATGGGAAAATAAATAAATAATTTGGGTTCTGTTTTTTTCTGGGTCACTCATTTTACACAACTAGGAAATAACCGGCTTGTTTCAAAGTGAAAGTCAAGGGAGGTTACTCTAATTGCCTTATTTGCTAGGAATTTAGCCAACCAAAGGTGAAAATTACCAAAAAACTTTAGACCAAAAGTAAATAAAATTCTTGCAATTCGGAGCTATTTTGACTTTTGGTATTTAGAGTGTGCGAAGTGAATTATCTCTGAGAAGACGAAAATAGAAGAAACAGTAGAGGGTAAGCCAACCGATTTCGTTCACACAGGTAACGACGACGTAGAGATGCACGGCGCATATGTTGAAACTGGATCCACTCGGCTTGAACGCTGAAAAGGTGGTGCGAGATACGATTAAAACAAAAACAACAACAACAACCAAAAAAGACAGGTAAAAAAAGGACAGGTAAAATAGAAAAAAAAAAGAGAAAGAAAAAATGTCTCTTGATTCAAAATTTCTTTTCGAGACGATATTCTATCTTTAGTATCCGTTCTGAGCTCTCTGGTCTTCTCGTCTTCTTGGGTTGTCTTGGGTTGTCTTGGGTCACATCTAGTCTACGACCAACAGAGATTCGCAGTATCAAAATATTCTTTATCTATTATACATTTATTTTATTTATTCAATGGTACTTCAAAATTGCTCCTTGTGTCTTTTAGTACATTAAGCCTTCATATATATATATATATATATATATATATATAATATATATATATATGAGAAGTAAACAAACAATATGTTTGATATGGCTTTTTTTAGCCGACAATTTTGGTAGAATATGTGCTTAATTGAAGTCATACCTCATTTTTGAAAATTAATTGATAATTAATGAATTAGGCGGGCATACCCGTTCAAATGTAAGGCTAAACAAATCGAGAAAAAGTCAATCTCTGTATCTACATTTCAGCCCATTAGGCCTCATCAGCAGTCTTCCTGTCTATAGCTCTGCTGATGAGGCCTAATGGGCTGAAATGAAGATACAGAGATTGACTTTTTTTCGATTTGTTTAGCCTTACATTTGAACGGGTATGCCCGCCTAATTCATTAATTATCAATTAATTAATTTTCAAAAATTAGGTATGACTTCAATAAAGCACAATATATATATATATATATATATATATATATTCATCCACAGACACCGTGTTTCGACGTTTCACCTCTCTTCAGTGTTGCTAGACACAGCAACTATCTCCGACCAGGAGCGAACCCGACTGACTTTTCATAAACCCGATTCGTTACCTCTCGGCCATTTGACAGCTGCCATTAAGGAGCGGTGTTTAAACTATTAAATATATACATTTGTTTATATATTTTACGATCACCATATATATATATATATTATATATATATATATATATATATATTATATATATATATATATGAAAGTAAGTAAACAAACAATGTGTTTATTTTTTTGAATATGGCTTTTAGCCGACAATTTTTGGAGGATATGTGCTTAATTGAAGTCATACCTAATTTTGAAAATTAATTAGTTAATAATTAATGAATTTAGGCGGGCATATATGTTCAAATGTAAGGCTAAACAAATCGAGAAAATGTCAATCCCTGTATGTACATTTCGACCTATTAGGTCTCACCAGCAAGGTTATAGGCATGGGAGACTGCTCCGTGTGTGACTCGAAACCTCGATTGCTAAGTTGACAGACGGGGATTCTAACCATTACACCAGCTGGCATATGAAGGCCTAATGTACTAAAAGACACAAGGAGCATTTTTTAAGTATCATTGAATAAATAAATGTATAATAGATAGAAAAAATCATGCCCTGATGAGCTACTAAGCGAAACTATTAGTAGGTGCATCTGACTCATTAGGTTTAACTATATATATATATATATATATATATATATATCTTATATCTTATTATAATGGAGATTGTGGGTTTGTATGTCTGTAACCGAAACTATATTACTATTCAAGTCACAATTCCCTTTGTTATTTACATCACATTCTCCATGATTTTATTTTTATTTATACCTCAATTATTAATAAAATTGTTTTGCATCATTAAGACTGTTGACCATATCTACATACTAATAGCATGCAATTGTATTTATATATACAACAAAATAGCGGTTTACAGTGTGAATTGGAAGGCTAATTTGCATATTGATCTTAAAAATTTGATTTTAATAAATATTTGCTAAGTATTATTGATTTCTAATTGTTTGATTTTATCTTAATGAATATGAGCAAAAAATCTCGGGATAAATCTTAAAAGAAATCCATTAACAAGAAGAAATAACGGTAATATTATTCTTTACTTCCTATTTTAACTAAAATAGTTAAATTAGGAAAATTTACCAATGAAAGACGGGAGTAAGGGAAAATGATGGGAGAGTTAGTTTCAAAGTTGTTCTATTTTTCAATCATACCCCCTCTGTTCCAAATATTTTTATCTGAATTCTTATTCAGTTTCATTAGCCTTTCTAATTTAACATGATATTTTATTATATTAAAACTTAAATACTTGCACCCGGAGGGTGCATATATTTGCTAGTATATATAAAGTACCCTCTGACAGATTAGAATAGGTTTAGTAAATAATTGTTTGTATAGACGCAAATAATGTATTATTACATATCTATTAGGTGAGTGCAACCTAGCCGATTTCGTTCACGCAAGTAATGGCGTGGAGAACCGTGGCGCATTAGCTGAAACAGGATCCACTCGACACGAAAGCTGAAAAGGTATTGCAAGTTACGATTTAAACAAAACAACAACGAAAAAGACAGGTAAAAAAAGGACAGGTAAAAAAAGGATAGGTAAAAAGAAAAAAAAGAAAGAAAAGAAAAAAGAAGAGAGAAAAATGTCTCTTGATTTAACGTTTTCTTTTTGAGCCACTCTTCCATCTTGAAAAGCAAGAAAGGATATGAATCCTAAAAATAACATCGTGAATATGTTTTTGTTTCTTATTATTTAATTAATATTAATATTATTAATATTAATATGATTAGCGCAACACTGATACTGCAATGTTAGATTGTATCAAAGGTAAATATATGATAAATAAGTAATCCACAGACACGTGTTTCGAGGTATCACCTCTCATCAGTGTGGTTATGCCTTAACAGCTACCGATTTCGTTTGTCTGAATTTTTTTTAGATGAGTCTTGATAATGTGTATGATTTAGATTTTCCGAATTGATGTCCTCATCTCTCTCTCTGTCTCTGTCTCTGTCTCTGTCTCTGTCTCTCTCTCTCTCTCTCTCTCTCTCTATATATATATATATATATATATATATATATATATAAGGTGTGTCAAAAAAGTATCGAGATTTTTAAAATTTTTGACACACCTTGTATTCTGAAAACAAAATAACGTTTCATTCATTCTTCATTTATATCTTGGTAAATACAGCTTTCAACTTAGCACTTTTTTGACACACCCTGTATTCTGAAAAAAAATGGAATGTTATTTTTTCAGAATACAAGGTGTGTCGAAAAGTACAAAAAATCTCGATACTTTTTTTTACACACCTTATATATATATACACCGGAAAACGTCTCTCCCGGTACACAAATCACCAGTCTACTATTTTTCGTAATCCAAACAGTACACACTACTCAAGTCTCAACGATGGTTGCAAAAACCGAAACGTTATAACGTCGACTTCATCCATCAAGAATAAATTCTTCCGTTTTGGAATACTTTGTTTTTTTATTTTCTACATACCTTCGGATTCATTCCCTATTTTACCCCCCCCCTATATATATATATGGATGAGGTTAACGGAGGTGAGAAAGGGACAGGGTATATGTTAGTTATAGAGGTGATTAATAATAATAATAATGATAATATATATCTTATTATAATGGAGATTGTGTGTTTGTATGTCTGTAATACTGTTGGCCTTATCTACACGGTATTTACCTCGTACCCCGCTTGTACGGGTTAGGCACAAGGCCCTATTAACAAGGGACCACCCACAAACCGAAGCTCATGGGTGGCAGGTGAAAAATTGCGTTGATCCCTTCGGCATTCCCCCTCAAGGGGGACGCCTCAGGCACTGCACAATAAACCCAACCCTGCCCCTTTAAGTCGAGGGGGCAGTGTTGCCTGTGGGGTGGCCCCCTGGGATCAACGCTATTAACCTGTACTAAGATCCAGGGCCGACGCCACTGGACCGCCGACGTTGACCGGATCTACAGGTATTTGCTTCTCATCCAACTTATGAGGGCGTGACACAAGGACATGTTTATGTGGGCCCACCCACAAGCCAAAGCTCATTGGTGGTAGGTGGAAAAAAAACTGCGTTGATCCCGTCGACATTCCCCCTCAAGGGGGCGCCTCAGGCGCTGGGCAATAAACCCAGCCCTGTCCCTTTAAATCAAGGGGGCAGGTATTGATGGCCACCTGGGATCGACGCCGTTAATTATAGCACCCCTCTCCGAGGGGCGGAATTGCATACTAATAATATGCAAGTGTATTTATGTATACAACAAAATTGCTGTTTACAGTGTAAATGGAGAGGCTAATTTGCATATTGATATTAAAATATGATTTTAATAAATATGTGTTTAGTATTATTGATTTCTAATTGTTAGTTTTATGTTAATGAATATGAGCAAAAATCTCGGGGATAAAACTTAAAAGAAATCCATTAACAAGAAGAAATAAGTGTAATTTTATTCTTTACTTCCTATTTCAATTAAATAGTTAAATTAAGAAAATTTAGCAATGAAAACGGGAGTGACGGAAGAGTAAGTTTCTGTTTTTCTATTTTTTTAATTACCCCCTACCCTCTGTTTCAAATATTTTTTCCGCATTCTTATTTAGTTTCATTAGCCATTATAATTTATTATAATATTTTATTACATTAAAACATAAATACGTGCTCCCGGAGGGTTCAAGTTAGCTCAGTCGGTAGACCGTTCGACTAGAAACCACAACGTTGCTAGTTCGATACCGGCCCTCACCAACTCAGCGTATGAGTATCACAGTGATCTGTGTGGTAAAGTAAGGAGCTGATCGTAGGTGTGGCGCTCCAACTCAGACACTAAAAGGGGATAGACTCCCTCGCTGATTGGTTGATACTGACTTTAGGCCACCCTGACGACTTTACTTTACTAATAATAGTTTATAAATAGGCTTATTTTAGATTTGTTCATAATAACAATAACCATGTCTGGTGGGTTCACAAACTTTTAAGCTGCACTGTATATATATATATATATATATATATATATATATATATATATAGATATATATATAGATATAGATATAGATATATATATATAGAGAGAGAGATAAAACCAACCAATAAATAATTTTAATCTTTTTCGTTTATTTAACTACTATTACGCCCCGTAATCTACCTTTCATTGAATAGCAATTGAACAAGTAATTCCCACAAATTAATTCACATTTTTTAATCCAATAAACAAAAAAGGGTTCACGGTGAGTTTTGAATTCATAAACACGCGTTCATCTATAAAGATAAGACCCGTTTCAACAGACATAGGTGGTATCAACTGATATTAATCGAAAACTCGATTAATTCAGCGGATGTAACCCTGACGATTCAGATGATGAAACTCGAGTAGGTTACTTTATATCCATTTCTTAAATAATTTTTTGCTCTACATTGTATTGAGCACTTTGTATTTGTTTTTTCACGGTCTTAACCCCTGGATACTGTGGGCCCAACGATCGTACCGTAAGCCACTACTCATACATTAACATATATATATATATATATATATATATATATATATATATATATAAATATATAAAAATGTTGTTCTGGTTCCAACGGGAGAAAATTCAATATTTTATAAAAAAAAGAAGGTCCGCAAAATGTATTTTGTTCTCAGAAAAAAGAATTAAAATTTTTTTCTGAGAACAAAATACATTTTGCGGACCTTCTTTATGTATATATATATATTATATATTATATATATATATATATATATATAATATATATACTAGCAAATATATGCACCCTCCGGGTGCAAGTATTTAAGTTTTAATGTAATAAAATATTGTATTAAATTAGAAAGGCCAATGAAACTAAATAAGAACACAGATAAAAAGATTTGTAACAGAGGGAGTATAATAAAAGATTTGAAACAGAGGGAGTATAATAAAAAATGGAACAACTGAAACTTACTCTTCCATCACTCTCGTCTTTCATTGTTATTTTTTCTAATTTAAGTATTTAGTTAAAAGAGGAAGTAAAGAATAAAATTACAGTTATTTGTTCTTGTTAATGGATTTCATTTAAGATTCATTGAAGAAATTTTTGCTTATATTTATTAAAATAAAACCAAACAATTAGAAATCAATAATACTAAGCACATATTTATTAAATTCGATTTTTTAATATTAATATGCAAATAAGCCTTGCCGTTCACACTGTAAACTGATATTTTGTTGTATATATAAATATAATTGCATGTTGTCCGTATGTAGACATAGTATTAATAATGTAAGACAATTTTATTAATAATTGAGGTTTAGATAAAAATAAAATCATGGAGAATGTGATGTCAATGTGATGTCAATAACTAAGGGGATTGTAACTTGAGTAGGAATATAGTTTCGGTTACAGACAGAAAAACACACAATCTCCATTATAATAAGATATATATATATATAGATAGATAGATAGATAGGATGGGTGTTCCATTTGTAAACTTATTCAAGTATTACCATACTTTCATGATAAGCTAATAAACAATTTTATTGTCTATACAATGTTATTGCTAATTAACAATCTGGGCCACCATGTTGTTAATTACTGGCCTAATTACTCGTGGGAAATTTTGACACGAATGTTTTCATGAACTAATTATTTTCATTTGTGTAATTTTGAAACAACATCGTGACCTCTCGAACAATTTTCACAAATGAATTCTAAATTTCAATATGAAATTATAGAAATTAAAAAAAAACAAGAAAAAAAAAAAAGAGATAGATTGGTATTTGAAATAAATTTGAGCGAAAAATCGAAAATTAATTTGACTCAGAAATTAAAAATTTTATTCCATATGTATTATTTGGATTGTTCGGGCTGTTGTCCTCATCTTTATTGCTACTTGCAAATATATGCACCCTCCAGGTGCAAGTATTTTAGTTAAATTTTATAATAAAATATCTTATTAAATTAGCAAGGGTAATGAAACTGAATAAGAATGTAGATAAAAAGATTTGAAACAGAGGGGGTATGATTGAAAAATAGAACAACTTTGAAACTAACTCTTCCATCATTTTCCCTTACTCCCGTCTTTCATTGGTAAATTTTTATAATTAAACTGTTTAGTTAAAATAGGAAGTAAAGAATAATATTACAGTTATTTCTTCTTGTTAAGGGATTTCTTTTAAGATTTATTGAAGAGATTTTTGCTCATATTCAATAAGATAAAACCAAACAATTAGAAATCAATAATACTAAGCATATATTTATCAAATCAATTTTTTAAGATCAATATGCAAATTAGCCTTCCCATTCATACTGTAAACCGCTATTTTGTTGTATATATAAATACAATTGCATGTTATTAGTATGTAGATATGGTCAACAGTGTAAGTAATGTGAAACAATTTTATTAATAATTGAGGTTTAAATAAAAATAAAATCATGGAGAATATGATGTAAATAACTAAAGGAATTGTGGCTTGTATAGTAATATAGTTTCGGTTACAGACAGACAAACCCACAATCTCCATTATAATAAGATATATATAGTGTTGTGGCCGATGTGCCCACCGGCCTTCTTCGGGTATTTCTTGACGAACTGAAAAACTTTCTCTACGGACCCGGGAAACTTGCTGAACTCGAGAGCCTTCGCGAAATTTCGAACCGAACCCTTTGTAGGGGATTATCTTCCCTTTGCCGGAAGAGTTATCTTCTCGCTGCATTGCTGTTTGTTCCCACTAGGGGACCTTTGGTAGTTAAGCGCGTTCATTGCAACTTGTCTTCCTCTCTTAGCTGAATCTTCTCAAGAACTGCTATGGGCTAGAGTCTATCTACCCCCTTCTCGGTGGGGCTTTTGCCCCCCCCCTCTTACATTACTGTAAGTCCTTTATACAGCATGGACTATCCTTTAGTTCCATGGCTGTATCTATATTTTATGTACATTTGGGTATCTTGTTTATACCTAAATATTGTATATGTATTTACATGTTCTATTCTCCTGTACATTATGTATCTTATCGTTTCCATGTGCTGTTATATATATTAAACGTTTTGTCTCACAACGTGTCGAATTGTATATTCAATTAATAACTTTGAATCTTACACCTTTATTAAATCCACGGAGGGGGGGAGGGGAGACTGTTCTCAATCTGCTAACCATGACGGGATACATGTTAAGTATACGGCGCGTGGCCTAATGGTTAAAATCGTAGGAAATGGGCTCGTCGACCCGAGTTCAAATCCCGGAGAAAGCTGTTTACATTTCACATAGCGCTAATAACCCTGAGAAAGGCATGAATCCAAATATACTCCCTCCAGCTATGGGTAAATAGTAGCGCAGACTGGGCTCTTCTCTCGGAGCAGGTGGTCAAATGTAATGAGCCATAACATCTATGGGTGGACATTCTCAAAGCCGCAAACCATATTCAGGTAAAGTGAGGAGCTGATGATAGGTGTAGCGCTCCGCATCAGACGCCAAAACAATCTCCATGGTATATCGCTACTGGAATGGGGGTAGACAAAGGTACTGGTCACTCTAACAGATGATTTGGTTATTTTATATCAATCCCCAATACCAGCTATAAATCAAATTCTGGTGCCCATGAGCCCCCCCCCCTATAGCCATTACATTCATAAAATTACATTTCTAAATTTCACACAATTACAACAAAATGTATTATTTCTCTGAATGTTTGAGACGAGGCTTGACAATTTGTATTATTTGTTTTTTTTTTCGGGCTATTGTCCTCATCTTTATTGTTATCTGTGCAACGTTTCGGCCGATGTGCCCTCCGGCCTTTTTCAGGTATTTCTTGTCGGACTTGGGAGTCTTCTTGAACGCGGAAACCTTCTTTTCGAACTTGGGAACCTTCTTGTCGTAATCGGGAGCCATCACGGAACTTTGAACCTAACCCTTTATTCAGTCCACGGGGTTATCCTGTTCTCATACTATTAGCTGTGTTAATTATCATTGTGTTAATTATTGTCCAATTAGACCCATAGCGTAGAGGATATAGGCGTTGGGTTAAGACAGTTCTAAATTGAAAAAAAAAAAGAAATAAAAAAAACCTAATTAATTCATAAAAGTTTGTTTAATGAATTTTCAGTAAAACGATGGAGGATTGTAGAAAAACATAGCATAAAGATGATATTCTTCCATCTATACATATATAAAGGGCAGTTGTGTGTATGTATGTCCAGATAGAATCTATCTATACATATATAAAGGGCAATTGTGTGTATGTATGTCCATATAGAATCTATCGATACATATATAAGGGCAGTTGTGTGTATGTATGTCCAGATAGAATCTATCTATACATATATAAAGGGCAGTTGTGTGTATGTATGTCCAGATAGATTCTATCTATTCATATATAAAGGGCAGTTGTGTGTATGTATGTCCAGATAGATTCTATCTATACATATATAAGGGCAGTTGTGTGTATGTATGTCCAGATAGAATCTATCGATACTTATATAAAGGGCAGTTGTGTGTATGTATGTCCAGATAGAATCTATCGATACATATATAAAGGGCAATTGTGTGTATGTATGTCCAGATAGAATCTATCTATACATATATAAAGGCAGTTGTGTATGTATAGATAGAATCTATCTATACATATATAAAGGCCAGTTGTGTGTATGTATGTCCAGATAGAATCTATCTATACATATATAAAGGGCAGTTGTGTGTATGTATGTCCAGATAGAATCTATCTATACATACATAAAGGGCAGTTGTGTGTATGTATGTCCAGATAGAATCTATATATACATACATAAAGGGCAGTTGTGTGTATGTATGTCCAGATAGAATCTATCTATACATATATAAAGGGCAATTGTGTGTATGTATGTCCAGATAGAATCTATCAATACATATATAAAGGGCAGTTGTGTGTATGTATGTCCAGATAGAATCTATCTATACATATATAAAAGGCAGTTGTGTGTATGTGTATGTCCGGAGGAAACTTCTAAAATAAAACAATTAACGACAAAGTAGATATATACACATTAAATATCACAAGGGCTTGGTTTTTTAGCAAAAATGATAAAGATTTGATTTATATTCGTGAAGATAATTAAAAAATAAAATTTAACTGATAACAGCATGGAATTTTTTTTTGCGTTTAATATTTTAAATATTAGACATTAACGTTTCTTTGCAGAGTGGCTGGATCAATGCAAGGTATTTTTTTTCACATGGGGATTTTAATGGGGCATCCTACGAGGACCCAACTCACGATTCAATAATAATGGATCTGCAGGACTAACTTAAAAAAAATCCCCGCTCTACCCAGGCGACGCCGAGTAGCCGCTTCTAGTACATATATAAAGGGGAGTTGTGTGTATGTGTATGTCCGGAGGAAACTTCTTATATTTGTGGAGATAATTAAAAAAATAAAATTTAAATGATAACAGCATGGAATTTCTTTTGCATTTAAGATTTTAAATAGACAATAATTTTTCTTTTCAGAGTGGCTGAATCAACGCAAGATCTTTTTTTTTTTTTTACATAGGGATTTTAATGGGGCATCCTGCGAGGATCCAACTCTTGATTCAGTAATAATGGATAATTTATGCTACATAGGCGACGCTGGGTTACCGCTTCTAGGGATATATGATAAAAAAAACGTGTTGATTGCTACGTAAAACAATGACGTAAGGCCAATTAAAACGATAATAATCTCGTTGTTCGTTAACGACGGCGATCCTAGATAATGGCGGGCAAACTTTTAGTGCCAGTAATTTTATATTTAACGCCTTCATTAATTAATGAATGTTCAGATGTTTGTGACCCGAACAAAAAATAAAAGTGGACCAATCCCCCACCGCAATTGCAGTCGGTATATTCTACAGCCCCATGCGACAGGGCGGACGTTTAGATCAGTAAAGTAAGTAAAGTCGTCGGGGCGGCCTAATGTCGGTATCAGCCAGACAGCGAGGGAGTCTATCCCCTTGTCACTAGCGCTAGGCCAAGGAGGTTATTTTTAGCGCCTGATGTGGATCAAAACATCTACCACCAGCTCGTTACTTTACCGCACAGATCCCTATGCTACGCATACGCTGAGTTGGCGAGGACCGGTATCGAACCAGGAACCTTGTGATTCCAGGCGAACGCTTTACCGACTGAGCAATTCAACATAAAATATACAATAGATGAAGACCCCCCCAAAAAAACAAAAACAAAACAGAACAAAAACTGGCGAGTGCAGACGTAGAACAGAGTAATCTTGTTATATAATTTCATGAGCAGCATATGAATTATGTACATACCTGTAGTTAAAATATTTGAATTAGGGTCCGTTAAATTCAGAATGACGCGGGAATTTACCCGACAGTTATTGACGGGTAGTAACCTTTTTACTTGACTAGAAAACGCACCATTACAAACGCGTAAGAATTAGTTCCAGATGCGATGCAGATTTTAGAGTGAGCGGGCTCAAAGTTGCTCAACCCGGGGGTCGGCATTTCCTTCGCGGTGGAATCAATATGGGTTGGGTTGTGAAATAAAAGCTTTATCAGAAAACAACCAAGTCTTGTTTGTTGAGTTGATATTAAAACAATGGCCAGTCCAACAAGAAAGAAGAATCAACCCTTAACAGAAAGCCCGGAAGAGAAGTCAGCACGAAGAAAATGGCGGCCGAGTTAGAGCCAGTAAGCAGAATGTAACAAGTATGAACCATCGTCTATCATCTCACCCCCTTTTCTCTCATTTCTCTCTCACTCTCTCTCTCTCTCTCTCATAACCCACTCTCATATCTCTCACATCTCTCTCTCTCTCTCTATTTCTCTCTCTATTTCTCTCACTCTCTCTCTCTCATAACTCACTCTTATATCTCTCACATCTCTCTCTCTCTCTCTCTTAACTCATTCTCATCTCTCTCACATATCTCTCTCTCTCTCTCTCTCTCTCTCTCTCTCTCTCTCTCTCTTTTCTCTCTTTGAAACCAATAGTAACATTTGTTCCAAAAATATTTCTCACTTTGTTTTTCCAAAATTTTGGCTCAAAAATTGCCCTGCGTCTTATACATCGTATTGTTAAAACAAGAAATGACCAGTCCAGCAACAAAGAAAGAAACAGCCATTAACAGAAAGCCCTGAAGAGAAGTAAGCCCCCTCTCTCTCTCTCTCTCTCTCTCTCTCTCTCTCTTATATACCAGACGTATTATGTGTATATACAACAAACGAGAGTGAAATAAAATTGGGTTGAAATTTCTACAATAAACTTACTTCAAATTGTTCTGAACGTTTGACACGCTTATAAGGGATAGATTATTGAATTTTAAAAACTTTCTATCAATTTATGTATAAAACTCGGACCTTCAACTTATACGTTTAATTTATCAATAAATTTAGCTGTAGGTAAATCTTCCCTTTTTTTTTCTTTTTTGCTAAGTAACACCGTGTTTCGGCGTTATACGTCTCTTCAGTGTAGATAGATAGATGCGTGGGGTTGTGAATTAAAAGCTTTATCAGAAAACAACCAAGTCTTGTTTGTTGAGTTGATATTAGAACAAGCAATGACCTGCCCAACAAGAAAGAAGAATCAACCCTTAACAGAAAGCCCTGAAGAGAAGTCAGTCTGAAAAAAATGACGGCCGAGTTAAAACCAGCAAGCAGAATGTAACAAGTATGAACCATCGTCTATTAACCCATCTCTAATCTATCTGTCTGTCTCTCTATTATGTACCCTAACACAATGACGTAAGCCAAATTGAAATGATAATAATCTCGCCTTAACTTTAAGCAAGGCACGAAGAGGAGTGAGGTGGAGAGGAGTGTTGCCTTGACAGCAAAGAGAGCCAGAAAGAGGAAGAAAAAACAGCAGCCCTGGAAAGCATCAACGTGTGCAGTCAGTGCACCAAAGACTGTCACTCAGCGATAGGCCTGCACAGCCACTTGCGCAGATGCAGATATATTTTGATTTATTTATTCATACTAGCAAATATATGCACCCTCCGGGTGCAAGTATTTAAGTTTAAATGTAATAAAATATTGTATTAAATTAGAAAGGCTAATGAAACTAAATAAGAATACAGATAAAAAGATTTGAAACAGAGGGAGTATAATAAAAGATTTGAAACAGAGGGAGTATAATAAAAAATGGAACAACTGAAACTTACTCTTCCATCACTCTCGTCTTTCATTGTTATTTTTTCTAATTTAAGTATTTAGTTAAAAGAGGAAGTAAAGAATAAAATGACAGTTATTTTTCTTGTTAATGGATTTCATTTAAGATTTATTGAAGAGATTTTTGCTTATATTCATTAAAATTAAACCAAACAGTTATAAATCAATAATACTAAGCACATATTTATTAAATTCGATTTTTTAATATTAATATGCAAATTAGCCTTCCCGTTTACACTGTAAACCGCTATTTTATTGTATATATAAATATAATTGCATGTTGTCAGTATGTAGACATAGTTAACAGTATTAATAATGTAAGACAATTTTATTAATAATTGAGGTTTAGATAAAAATAAAATCATGGAGAATGTGATGTCAATAACTAAGAGAATTGTGACTTGAGTAGGAATATAGTTTCGGTTACAGACAGAAAAACACACAATCTCCATTATAATAAGATATTTATTTGTTGTACACTACGCCATCGTCCTTAGTGGACAGAAGGTTCCACCCCCCCAAAAAAAAACCCAAACAGAATCTCGCAGTTCGTTAACAAAGTCGGACGACGGCGATCCTAGATAATGGCGGGCTAACGTTTAGCTTCAGTAATTTTATATTTAACGCCTTCATTAATTAATGAATATTCAGAGGGACAATTTCAATAGTATTCAACAGTATTGCAGAACTGTAATTACTTAATGGGTTTACCCCATCCCAAGGAAAGGCTAGGGGAGTAAACCCCGTAAACAAATCAGGAGCCGGAGTCCTTAAGGTGGTGTGATGCTGAAATCCAGTGCTACCCAGCAACTCCTGCAACACTGCATTGGGTCCTTACCTTTCCTTTGGATCACAGTAGTAATGTGGAGAGACGGGGTTGCTGCTTGGGTAACAGCTCATTCTCCATATGAACCCGACCAGACTGTATAGATTCAAAAAAGTAAAATTTGGACACTACTCCATCGTCTCTTATAGACGGAAGCATGCCAACATATTCAGATGTTTGTAACTCGAGAAAAACAAACAAAATTGGACCGATCCCCCACCGCAATTGAGACAAAACCGTGATTAAGGTGTTCTAGAATAAATGAATTGTAGAATTAGAGAATGGAATATCCATAACAGTAAAGAATGATAGAATGAATGTAAAGACAATGTAGATTGCAGAAAACAGGGATTAAGGTGTTCTAGAATAAAAGAATTGGAGAATGAGAGAATGGAAAATGCCAAAAGTAAAGAATGATAGAATGAATGTAAAGACAATGTAGATTGCAGAAAACAGGGATTAAGGTGTTCTAGAATAAAAGAATTGGAGAATGAGAGAATGGAAAATGGCAAAAGTAAAGAATGATAGAATGAATGTAAAGACAATGTAGATTGCAGAAAACAGGGATTAAGGTGTTCTAGAATAAAAGAATTGGAGAATTAGAGAATGGAAAATGCAAAAGTAAAGAATGATAGAATGAATGTAAAGACAATGTAGATTGCAGAAACAGGGATTAAGGTGTTCTAGAATAAAAGAATTGTAGAATTAGAGAATGGAAAATCCCAAAAGTAAAGAATGATAGAATGAATGGAAAGACAATTGAGATTGAAGAATATGGAAATTCAAAAACTGCAGAATATATTCATTTGTCGAGTTTGTTAAATGCATATATTAATGGTCGTGAAATTCCACCTCTTCGAAAACAAGATAAAAAAGAAGAAAAAAGGAAAGAAAAAAGAAAGAAAGAAAAAGAATAAAGAAAAAAGAAAAAGTAAAAAAAGAAAAAGAAAAAGAAAATTATTTCGTGTGTTGTTTTTCTCTCTGAACGGATTCCATTAAAATTTTTTCTTTACGAACTGGCTTTACAGCCACATGTGCGAATTTTTCAACATTTGAGAAATTCATGACACTATCTATCTACCTAAGTATATGGTTATTTCCTATAAGTCTAACATAAACAAAGAGGAACCACTCTTGATTGATAAATTATTTATTTATTTATTGATCTACTAGGAAAAAAAGAAGACGGGGTTAGGTTTAGGGCTAGTTTAATGGGAAAATAAATAAATAATTTATCAGTCAAGAGTGGTTCCCCTTTGTTTATGTTAGACTTCTGAAAAATAACCTAATTATGTTTATATTTATCTATCTACACACACACACACACACACACACACACACACACATATATATATATACATATATATATATTATATGCATATATATCCCGGCCCTTTAAACTAAAGTCGTTGGGGTGGCCTAAATTCGGTATCAGCCAGAAAGCAAGGGAGTCTATCCCCTTTTCACTAGCTCTAAACCAAGGAAGGGCCGGTTTAGCTCAGTCGGTAGTGCGTCCGACTAGGAACCACAAGGTTCCTGGTTCAATACCGGCCATCGCCAACTCAGCGTATGAGTAGCACAGGGATCTGTGTGGTAAAGTGAGGAGCTTATGGTAGATAAGACCATCCAAACTGTAGCATTGTTGAGATCGGCTGGAATACTCAGAAGAGTACTGGGGACCTGAGGAGATTTGCTGTCACTCAACCTCGAGTGAACTACCGGCTACGGCGGGTATGAAAAGCTCGAATGTAGTGAAATAATGATAATAATACATATCTATCTTTTTTGTATTTTTCCCTCTGTCTATCTTTCCCCGGTATTGAATTTGCCTGGCCAGCTTAACCATCGATTGTATTGATCGTGATTTCCCGTTTTATCCAAAGCGAGGCTGCTTGCAACACCCCCCTCCTCCATTTGATTGGTCACCTGTCTCGACAATTTCATTCGATCATTTCGTCCATGAATGGCGTCATCTTGCCCCCCTCCACCTTCCTTTTGCCGCTGGCGACAGATCTCTTGTCACGCAACCGCACACAGTGAGATAAATGAGTCATCTTGTCACAGATGCCTTGTCAACCGACTCAATCAGTCAAACGACTTTCTTTAATTCATTCATATTTATATACGTGTGTGTATGTGTGTGTGTGTGTGTGTGTGTATGCACGCGTATTCGTGTGTAAGTTTGTGTGCGTGGAGGGCATGTGTGTGTGTGTGTGTGTGGTGTGTGTATGCGCGCGTATTCGTGTGTAAGTTTGTGTGCGCGGAGGGCATGTATGTGTGTGTGTGTGTATGCGCGCGTATTCGTGTGTAAGTTTGTGTGCGCGGAGGGCATGTGTGTGTTGTGTGTGTATGCGCGTGTATTCGTGTGTAAGTTTGGTGCGCGGAGGGCATGTGTGTGTATGCGCGCGTATTCGTGTGTAAGTTTGTGTGCGCGGAGGGCATGTATGTGTGTGTGTGTGTGTATGCGCGTGTATTCGTGTGTAAGTTTGTGTGCGTGGAGGGCATGTGTGTGTGTGTGTGTGTGTGTATGCGCGCGTATTCGTGTGTAAGTTTGTGTGCGCGGAGGGCATGTGTGTGTGTGTGTGTGTGTGTATGCGCACGTGTTCGTGTGTAAGTTTGTGTGCGTGGAGGGCATGTGTGTGTGTATGTGTGTGTGTATGCGCGTGTATTCGTGTGTAAGTTTGTGTGCACGGAGGCATGTGTGTGTGTGTGTGTGTGTATGCGCGTGTATTCGTGTGTAAGTTTGTGTGCGCGGAGGCATGTGTGTGTGTGTGTGTGTGTGTGTATGCGCACGTGTTCGTGTGTAAGTTTGTGTGCGCGGAGGGCATGTGTGTGTGTGTGTGTATGCGCACGTGTTCGTGTGTAAGTTTGTGTGCGTGGAGGGCATGTGTGTGTGTGTGTGTGTGTGTGTGTATGCGCACGTGTTCGTGTGTAAGTTTGTGTGCGTGGAGGGCATGTGTGTGTGTGTATGCGCGCGTATTCGTGTGTAAGTTTGTGTGCGCGGAGGGCATGTGTGTGTGTGTGTGTGTGAGTATGCGCGCGTATTCGTGTGTAAGTTTGTGTGCGCGGAGGGCATGTGTGTGTGTGTGTGTATGCGCACGTGTTCGTGTGTAAGTTTGTGTGCGTGGAGGGCATGTGTGTGTGTGTGTGTGTGAGTATGCGCGCGTATTCGTGTGTAAGTTTGTGTGCGCGGAGGGCATGTGTGTGTGTGTGTGTATGCGCACGTGTTCGTGTGTAAGTTTGTGTGCGTGGAGGGCATGTGTGTGTGTGTGTGTGTGTGAGTATGCGCGCGTATTCGTGTGTAAGTTTGTGTGCGTGGAGGCATGTGTGTGTGTGCGTGTGTGTGTGTGTGTATGCGCACGTGTTCGTGTGTAAATTGTGTGCGTGGAGGGCATGTGTGTGTGTGTGTGTATGCGCACGTGTTCGTGTGTAAGTTTGTGTGCGCGGAGGGCATGTGTGTGTGTGTGTGTGTGTGTGTGTGTGTATGCGCGTGTATTCGTGTGTAAGTTTGTGTACGCGGAGGGCATGTGTGTGGTGTGTGTGTGTGTGTGTGTGTGTATGCGCGCGTATTCGTGTGTAAGTTTGTGTGCGCGGAGGGCATGTGTGTGTGTGTGTGTGTGTGTGTGTGTATGCGCGCGTATTCGTGTGTAAGTTTGTGTGCGCGGAGGGCATGTGTGTGTGTGTGTGTGTGTATGCGCATGTATTTGTGTGTAAGTTTGTGAGCGCGGAGGGCATGTGTGTGTGTGTGTGTGTTTGCGCGTGTGTATTCGTGTGTAAGTTGTGTGCGTGGAGGGCATGTGTGTGTTTGTGCTTGTATATGTATATGTATGTGAGCGTGTGTGAATTTGTCTGTGTATACACGTGTTTGTTTGTCTGTGGAATGTGTGAGCTTTTGTATGCTTGTATTTATGTGTGTGCTTTCGTGTGTGAGATTGTGTGTGTGTGTGTGTGTGTGTATGCGCACGTATTCGTGTGTAAGTTTGTGTTCGTGGAGGGCATGTGTGTGCTTGTGCGTATATATGTATATGTGTGTGAGTTTGTCTGTGTATACATGTGTGTGTTTGTGTGTATGTGTGGGCTTTTGTATGCTTGTATTTATGTGTGTGTGTTCGTGTGTGAGATTGTGTGTGTGTATGCGCGCGTATTCGTGTGTAAGTTTGTGTGCGCCGAGGGCATGTGTGTGCTTGTGCTTGTATATATATATGTGTGTGAGCGTGTGTGAGTTTGTCTGTGTATACACGTGTGTGTTTGTCTGTGTGTATGTGTGGGCTTTTGTATGCTTGTATTTATGTGTGTGTGTTCGTGTGTGAGATTGTGTGTGTGTGTGTGTGCGTGTGCGCGCGCGTGTGCGTGCGAATGCGTATGTTTGTGTGCCTGTGTCGATACCGGCCCTCACCAACTCAGAGTATGAGTAGCACAGGGATCTGTGCTACTCTGACTTTGCCATCTTACTAAACCTGCTCTACAAACGTTTTGAGAACTAGGGATGTGTGCGGTAAAGTGAGGAGCTGATGGTAGGTGTGGCGCTCCACCTCAGACGCTAAAATAATATCCTTAGTCTGTGTATACATGTGTGTGTTTGTCTGTGTGTATGTATGTGTGCGTGTGGGCTTGTATGCTAGTATGAGTTTGTTTATGTGTGTGTTCGTGGGTGAGATTGTGTGTGTGTGTGCGTGCGAATGCGTATGTTTGTGTGCTTGTGTGATTTTATGTGTGTGTGCATGTGTGTGTGTGTGTTTGTGTTGGTGTGTTCGTTTGTAAGTTTGTGTGCGTGTGGAGGCATGTGTGTGTTTGTGTGTGTGTTTTGGATGACAGTGAGTGTGCGTGTGAATGTGTATGATTGTGTATATGTATACGAATATGTATGCGTGCATATGTGTTTGTACGCTTGTGTTTGTTTGTGTGTGTGTTCGACTGTGAGATTTTGTGTGTGCATGTGAAAACGTATGTTTGTGCAACTTTGTGTTCGTGTGTATGTGTGTGGGGGGAGTGTGCGTGTTCGTGTGTGTGTGGGTGTGTGTGTGTGTGTGAGTACTTCGACTGGGATCTGAGCAGTAAAGTGTGGAGCTGATGGTAGGTGTGTTCGATGTAACATGAAATAAGCACAATGTGTAACAATTACACATTCGCCAGTTTAAAAAGAAATGTTTCAACCGCAAAGGCACCGTATCAATCGTAATTGATCGTAATTAATCGTATCTGAAAAAAACACAAAAACAAACAAAAAAAAACAAAAAAAACAAACAAACAAACAAACAAACAAACAAAAAAAAAAAAAACCCAAACCAAAACTAACAAATAAAAACGAAAAAAAAAACCCTGGTAAGCTGGATGCAGCTACCATTACAACTTTCCTAAGTTCATTTGCACCACACAGGTGACAATTTAAATGTGGGAAGTATTTCTAGTTTCTGTTTTGTAATAAGGCAGTAAAAATGGCACACATAGTGACATTTTTAAAAACTCAATATCATTATATGAATTTACCCAACCCCTCTTATATGGTTTGTGTTTGTTATTATAAAGCAATAAAATGGCACACCATAGTGACATTTTTTAAAAACTCAATATCATTATATGAATTTACCCAACCCCTCTTATATGGTTTGTGTTTGTTATTATAAAGCAATAAAAAATGGCACACCATAGTGACATTTTTTTAAAACTCAATATCATTATATGAATTTACCCAACCCCTCTTATATGGTTTGTGTTTGTTATTATAAGCAATAAAAATGGCACACCATAGTGACATTTTTTAAAACTCAATATCATTATATGAATTTACCCAACCCCTCTTATATGGTTTGTGTTTGTTATTATAAAGCAATAAAAATGGCACACCATAGTGACATTTTTTAAAAACTCAATATCATTATATGAATTTACCCAACCCCTCTTATATGGTTTGTGTTTGTTATTATAAAGCAATAAAAATGGCACACCATAGTGACATTTTTTAAAAACTCAATATCATTATATGAATTTACCCAACCCCTCTTATATGGTTTGTGTTTGTTATTATAAAGCAATAAAAATGGCACACCATAGTGACATTTTTTAAAAACTCAATATCATTATATGAATTTACCCAACCCCTCTTATATGGTTTGTGTTTGTTATTATAAAGCAATAAAAATGGCACACCATAGTGACATTTTTTAAAAACTCAATATCATTATATGAATTTACCCAACCCCTCTTATATGGTTTGTGTTTGTTATTATAAAGCAATAAAATGGCACACCATAGTGACATTTTTTAAAAAACTCAATATCATTATATGAATTTACCCAACCCCTCTTATATGGTTTGTGTTTGTTATTATAAAGCAATAAAAATGGCACACCATAGTGACATTTTTTAAAAACTCAATATCATTATATGAATTTACCCAACCCCTCTTATATGGTTTGTGTTTGTTATTATAAAGCAATAAAAATGGCACACCATAGTGACATTTTTTAAAAACTCAATATCATTATATGAATTTACCCAACCCCTCTTATATGGTTTGTGTTTGTTATTATAAAGCAATAAAAATGGCACACCATAGTGACATTTTTTAAAACTCAATATCATTATATGAATTTACCCAACCCCTCTATATGGTTTGTGTTTGTTATTATAAAGCAATAAAAATGGCACACCATAGTGACATTTTTTAAAACTCAATATCATTATATGAATTTACCCAACCCCTCTTATATGGTTTGTGTTTGTTATTATAAAGCAATAAAAATGGCACACCATAGTGACATTTTTTAAAAACTCAATATCATTATATGAATTTACCCAACCCTCTTATATGGTTTGTGTTTGTTATTATAAAGCAATAAAAATGGCACACCATAGTGACATTTTTTAAAACTCAATATCATTATATGAATTTACCCAACCCCTCTTATATGGTTTGTGTTTGTTATTATAAAGCAATAAAAATGGCACACCATAGTGACATTTTTTAAAAACTCAATATCATTATATGAATTTACCCAACCCCTCTTATATGGTTTGTGTTTGTTATTATAAAGCAATAAAAATGGCACACCATAGTGACATTTTTTAAAAACTCAATATCATTATATGAATTTACCCAACCCCTCTTATATGGTTTGTGTTTGTTATTATAAAGCAATAAAAATGGCACACCATAGTGACATTTTTTAAAACTCAATATCATTATATGAATTTACCCAACCCCTCTTATATGGTTTGTGTTTGTTATTATAAAGCAATAAAAATGGCACACCATAGTGACATTTTTTAAAAACTCAATATCATTATATGAATTTACCCAACCCCTCTTATATGGTTTGTGTTTGTTATTATAAAGCAATAAAAATGGCACACCATAGTGACATTTTTTAAAACTCAATATCATTATATGAATTTACCCAACCCCTCTTATATGGTTTGTGTTTGTTATTATAAAGCAATAAAAAATGGCACACCATAGTGACATTTTTTAAAAACTCAATATCATTATATGAATTTACCCAACCCCTCTTATATGGTTTGTGTTTGTTATTATAAAGCAATAAAAATGGCACACCATAGTGACATTTTTTTAAAAACTCAATATCATTATATGAATTTACCCAACCCCTCTTATATGGTTTGTGTTTGTTATTATAAAGCAATAAAAATGGCACACCATAGTGACATTTTTTAAAACTCAATATCATTATATGAATTTACCCAACCCCTCTTATATGGTTTGTGTTTGTTATTATAAAGCAATAAAAATGGCACACCATAGTGACATTTTTTAAAAACTCAATATCATTATATGAATTTACCCAACCCCTCTTATATGGTTTGTGTTTGTTATTATAAAGCAATAAAAATGGCACACCATAGTGACATTTTTTAAAAACTCAATATCATTATATGAATTTACCCAACCCTCTTATATGGTTTGTGTTTGTTATTATAAAGCAATAAAAATGGCACACCATAGTGACATTTTTTTAAAACTCAATATCATTATATGAATTTACCCAACCCCTCTTATATGGTTTGTGTTTGTTATTATAAAGCAATAAAAATGGCACACCATAGTGACATTTTTTAAAAACTCAATATCATTATATGAATTTACCCAACCCCTCTTATATGGTTTGTGTTTGTTATTATAAAGCAATAAAAATGGCACACCATAGTGACATTTTTTAAAAACTCAATATCATTATATGAATTTACCCAACCCCTCTTATATGGTTTGTGTTTGTTATTATAAAGCAATAAAAATGGCACACCATAGTGACATTTTTTTAAAACTCAATATCATTATATGAATTTACCCAACCCCTCTTATATGGTTTGTGTTTGTTATTATAAAGCAATAAAAATGGCACACCATAGTGACATTTTTTAAAAACTCAATATCATTATATGAATTTACCCAACCCCTCTTATATGGTTTGTGTTTGTTATTATAAAGCAATAAAATGGCACACCATAGTGACATTTTTAAAACTCAATATCATTATATGAATTTACCCAACCCCTCTTATATGGTTTGTGTTTGTTATTATAAAGCAATAAAAATGGCACACCATAGTGACATTTTTTTAAAACTCAATATCATTATATGAATTTACCCAACCCTCTTATATGGTTTGTGTTTGTTATTATAAAGCAATAAAAATGGCACACCATAGTGACATTTTTTTAAAACTCAATATCATTATATGAATTTACCCAACCCCTCTTATATGGTTTGTGTTTGTTATTATAAAGCAATAAAAATGGCACACCATAGTGACATTTTTTAAAACTCAATATCATTATATGAATTTACCCAACCCCTCTTATATGGTTTGTGTTTGTTATTATAAAGCAATAAAAATGGCACACCATAGTGACATTTTTTAAAAACTCAAATATCATTATATGAATTTACCCAACCCCTCTTATATGGTTTGTGTTTGTTATTATAAAGCAATAAAAATGGCACACCATAGTGACATTTTTTTAAAACTCATATCATTATATGAATTTACCCAACCCCTCTTATATGGTTTGTGTTTGTTATTATAAAGCAATAAAAATGGCACACCATAGTGACATTTTTTAAAACTCAATATCATTATATGAATTTACCCAACCAACTCAAAATCTAGTTTTCTGTTTGTTATTATAAACCGATAAAAACTCTGACCCGGAGTGGTAGTACCTGTCAGGGTCACATCTATGGGTTAAATAGAAAAATGTATTTATTAAAAATTGAGTATCCATTAAGAATGAATTTATTTCAAAATTGTATCGGTATTAAATGACCCACTGAGGTTGATATGCCGTAAACCAAACCAAACCAAAACATTTCCCAAGGGATAAAAGAGTTGATTTAATAGAGTTCTAAGTGACAATCATCTGTGGGTTGCAGGTACTCTCTTTTTCAAACAGTCGCGTCCAGGGTTTGAACACGCCTCACTGTGTCCATTTCCTGGTTATTTCCTAGTTGAGTAACATGATATTACAGAGTGACCCAGAAAAAAACCCGAAACCAAATTATTTATTCATTTTCACATTAAACTGACCCTAAACTCTAACCCTAACCCTGTTGGATTTAAACTTAAAAAAATAAAAATTAACAGTTTTATTACAAAATTTGTGGGTTCTGTTTTTTTCTGGGTCACCCTGTAATATTATGTTACTCAATTAGGGGGTTAGGGGTAGGGTTAGGTTAGGGTTAGGGTTTAGGGTTTAGGGTTGGGTTAGGGTTAGGGTTTGGGGTTAGGGGGTTCGGGTTAGGGTAGGGTTGGGGTTTGGGTTTGGGTTTAGGGTTAGGGTTTTTAGGGTTTGGGTTAGGGTTTGGGTTTGGGGGTTAGTGTTTGGTTTGGGTTTAGGTTTAATTTAGTGATGGAAAGATTAATAACTTGGGTTCTGTTTTTTCTGTGTAATATCATGTTACTCAACTAGGAAATAACCCATTTCAACGACGGTAACCATTACACCAACGCGCCTCTTCAACGTACTCTATAATTAGAGTGCGAAACATCTCAATCAGCTCGAAATCGCTCAATTTCGCAGTCGCCTTATGAGTTTTGGACGCAGTGTATATCTAGACTCGGTGACTCTACAATGGACGCACAGTTCAAAGAACAGTTAATAAGAAACCCGGGCGATTAACTGTTTCCTGATTGGCGAGTCCTTCTTTGTGTCTGGACTTTCTGCTTGGATAATCACACATTGCAATTTCCTAAGCAATATTCCAGTTGCCTTAGCAACAAGAAAATATCTTATGATAATGGAGATTATGTGTCTATCTTTCTGTAAACGAAACTACGTCACCATCAACGCCACGATTCCCTAGGTTATCTACAATATATTCTCAACTAGAAGCGGCTACTTGGCGTCGTCTGCGTAGAGGTTAGTCCCACAGATCCATTATTATTGAATAATGAGTTGGATCCTCGCAGGATGCCCCATTAAAATCCCCATGTAAAAAAGTCCTTGCGTTGATCCATCCATTCTGAAAAGAAAAATCAATGTCTACTATTTAAAATATTAAATGCAAAAGAAAATCTAGGCTGTTATCATTTAAATTTTATTTTTAAATTATCTTCCTCAATATAAATCAAACCTTCTTTTTTTTTGCTCAAAAACCAAGCCCTGGTTATATTTAATGTATATATATTATATATATATATATATATATTATATATATAGGGGTATATATATATATATATGTACTTTGTCGTTAATTGTTTTATTTTTCAATGTTTCCTCCGGACATACATACACGCAACTGCCCTTTATATATGTATAGATTACCCCTCCGGACATACATACACGCAACTGCCCTTTATATATGTATAGATTAAACCTCCGGAATACATACACGCAACTGCCCTTTATATAATGTATAGATTACTCCGGACATACATACACGCAACTGCCCTTTATATATGTAATAGTTACTTCCGGAATACCACGTGCCCTCCCTCCGGACATACATACACACAAACTGCCCTTTATATATGTAATAGAACTACCTTTGGGACATTCAAACTGCCCTTTTATATATGTATAACACTACCTTGGAACATACAAACACCAACTGCCCTTTATTATATGTAAACTACCCTTGGACATACAAACACACAACTGCACCTTTATATAATGTATAAACTACCTTGGACATACAAACTGCCCTTTATATATGTATAACTACCTTGGACATACAAACTGCCCCTTATAGATGTATAACACCCTTGGACATACAAACAACACAAACTGCCCTTTATATATGTATAAACTATACCCTTGGACATACAAACACACAAACTGCCCTTTATATATGTATAAACTACCCTGGACATACAAACACACAAACTGCCCTTTATATATGTATAAACTACCTTGGACATAACAACTGCCTTTTATATATGTATAACTACCCTTGGGACATACAACACACAAACTGCCCTTTATATATGTATAAACTACCCTTGGACATACAAACACGAACTGCCCCTTTATTATGTAATAAACTACCTTTGGACATACAAACACACAAACTGCCCTTTATATATGTATAAACTACCCTTGGACATACAAACACACAAACTGCCCTTTATATATGTATAAAACTACCCTTGGACATACAAACACAACAAACTGCCCTTTATATATGTATAAACTACCCTTGGACATACAAACACACAAACTGCCCTTTATATATGTATAAACTACCTTTGGACATACAAACACACACAAACTGCCCTTTATATATGTATAAACTACCCTTGGACATACAAATGCCCTTTATATATGATAAATACCCCTTGGACATACAAACACACAAACTGCCCTTTATATATGTATAAACTACCTTTGGACATTCAAACACACGAATTGCCCTTTATATATGTATAAACTACCTTTGACCATACAAACACACAAACTGCCCTTTATATATGTAAACTACCCTTGGACATACAAACACACAAACTGCCCTTTATATATGTATAAACTACCTTTGGACATACAAACTGCCCTTTATATATGTATAACTACCCTTGGACATACAAACACACAAACTGCCCTTTTATATATGTATAAACTACCCTTGGACATACAAACACACGAACTGCCCTTTATATATGTATAAACTACCTTTGGACATACAAACACACAAACTGCCCTTTATATATATATAGATAGAGGGTTATTAAATAATCATTAAGTAATATTAATTAGCATCTTAAGGGTCGACTCAGCCTATGAGTAGCACAGGGATCTGTGCAGTAAAGTAAAGAGCTGATGGTACATGTGGCGCTCCACCCCAGACGCAAAAAATCTACTTGGTCTAGCGCTAGTGAAAAGAGATAGACTCCCTCGCTGTCTGACTGATACCGACATTAGGCCAGCCCGTCGTCTTATTCCTATTTATTAACAATGTCTCTATTAAGATCTAGCAGAGATAGATTTGCCTCAAAACAGCCCATATTATAAACGTGTTTAAAATCTTGCAGCGTGTGTTATATATCACTAAGAAATAAAGTTTTAGATTGCATATGTCTTCGGCATAAAATAACCCAACAAAGATTGACATGCCATAAAAACCAATCAACCAACCAAGCAAGCTTCATTAGGTTGTCTGGAGTTCTGAGATTAAATCTTTTCATTATTCCACACTAAATTTTCAAAAGCCTACTTTCGGCCTTTCTGGACACAAGTTTTTTTTTTTAGTTTCTTTTATCTAGTAATAGTGGTGAATTTTCGGGATTGTAATTTCTCCCTTTTTCATGACTGAGGACAGTGGTGATTTTCTGGCTGCTGGTTGCTCTTTTTGATGAGGAGATGCTTGAATGTTGATTGGTTAGTTAGTGATTAATGAGTTTATATATGGGTGACTCCCTAAAAAAGAAAAAAAGTGTGTGGACATTTTTTTCGTCACCCTGTATATAATATATATGAGTATATATTTGCCTCTCATCCCACTTAAGGCGTGACACAAGGACATTTTTATGTGGACCCACCCACAATCCGAAGCTCACAGGTGGTAGGTGCAAAAAATGCATTGATCCCGTTGGCATTCCCTCTCAAGGGGCGCCTCAGGCACTGGGCAATAAACCCAGCCCTGCCCCTTTAAATCAAGGGGGTATGTATTGCCTCTCTGACGTGTTTTTTTTTTTGCTAAAGGCTTCATCGATTTAACTTTTGAATATTTTAAAAGGATCATCTTGCAAATTATACCCGATGACTCTACGATGAATATAGAGTTGCAACGATGACCAATGAAAGATGCAGGAAGTTAATTGCGTGCTTGGAACTTTTTTTTTTCTTGCTTGGCTGATCACACCTGGCAATTGCTCAAACAATATCTCTGTTGCCTTGACAACAAGTAAATATCAAAATAAAAAATGCTCTTTGTGTTGACCACTGTGTTGTCGAAATCATAGTTCATCCACAAAAATAGAATCCTAGTGGCTGAGCAGTTCATAATATGCAACACTACATTTTGGCATTTCTTAGGCTAGATAGTTGGTTGGAGAGGCCCCCTCTGGTCAATCGACTGGTCATGTCAAGCCCTAGCACTTATATGATTGTCCCAACCCCTATAGTTCTTATGGCAAACCCCAACCCTTTTTATCATATGGGTGCTAGAAGGCGGTTGTCGAAGTCATAGTTCAGGTACTTATTTATTTAAAAAAAATCGGTTTAGTTACTGCTACTTTCACTATCATTTAAATTAGGTCAAACTAGATATACCCAATTCGTTGAAAAATCCGTGTTTTTTTACATACAATTCTGATCCCCACGTTTGGAAAAAAATTTACCAAAAATCAGGGAATTATCCGATTTTAAGGAAATTTTCAGTGTTGATTTAACAATGAATGAATTTGCATAATGCATTAGTTATTTTATTTCAAAACTTTCTGATTTTTTCAGGTCACTTAACTTTGACCCCTGTTTTGGGGAGCAAAATATCGGTGTGGTATATATGTGATTGATACTATTTTCTGCATAAATAAAAAGACAAAAGACCGAAACTGTGAATAGAATTTTTTTTTAAAAGAATCTGCTCGGGTAGTAAATAAGTATAAAAAAATAAAATGAAAATAGCAGTAACTAAACCGCGAATTTCTGTTTGAAAATGTCAACATGGAGGATATTCTCTCCTTTTTGAGGAAAAGAAAAATATACCATAGAATATAGACATGAAACAAACCAATACCATACAACATAACCCCCAAAAATGTTAACACATTGTTAAAACTAATTACTAAAAAGTATATATATATAAATACACAATATGTATTACATCATAACCGGTAGGCATGACATAACCCTGGACGGGTTGATATGCCGTTAAAATCAATAAACAAACAAACAAACAAAAGGAACAACTTATGTAGATCTTTAATGTTGGTAAGGGTAAATAATCACTTGACTCACCCACTATAGCAGCAGCAGCAGCAACAGCCAGATCGCATGGAAAGAAAAAATCACCCACCACAGCAGCTACGTTTCTACCGTTGGTTGGTGATTATTCGTTTGTTGTTGGAGACTTTTCTTTATTTTTCTTTCACTCACAGATTTAATATCAATATGTTTAACTTTTTTACAAAATAACGCTTATATTCTTGATTAATATATAAGCGAAAACATTGTTGTCGAAATCTACAAAAACAGAATCCTGGTGGCTGGGCAGTCCATAATATGCAACACTCCATTTCGACATTTCTTAGACTAGATAGTTGGTTAGAGAGGCCTCCTCCGATCAATCGGCTGGTCATGTCAAGCCCTAGCACTTATATGATTGTCCCAACCCTATTGCCCTTATGGCTGAACGGAACCCCCCCCCCTCGTGTCAAGCTCTAGCACCTATATGATTGTCCCAACCCTATTGCCCTTATGGTTGGTCAGAAAGGCTCCCTTCGTGTCAAGCCTAGTACCTATATGATTGTCCAACCCTATTGCCCTTATGCAGAAAGCCCCCATGTCAAGCCCTAGCACCTATATGATTGTCCCAACCCTATTGCCCTTATGGTTGGTCAGAAAGGCTCCCCTCGTGTCAAGCCCTAGTACCTATATGATTGTCCCAACCCTATTGCCCTTATGGTTGGTCAGAAAAAGCCCCCATCATGTCAAGCCCTAGCACCTATATGATTGTCCCAACCCTATTGCCCTACTATTTACCCAGAAGAGGAGGGAGAAGAGTTAGATTTATATCAATGAGCATTTAATTGAGTCAATTAATTAGAGTCTAAATCATTAATACATAGAATAAATTTTATTTTATTAACGATATCTCTATGAAAATCTAAGTTAGATTTGCTTTAAAACATCCCATGTTATTAGTATGTTTAAAATCCTGCAATATGTCTTATATATCACTAAGAAATAAAGGTTTACATAATATATGGTGTGGTTAATTTGCATACAGTTTTTAACAAACTGGGTTTAATAAATAATTACTTGTTATTGATCTCTAATATTATTTTATTCTCCAACGTATTAAAATCAATCCTTTGAATGATCTTATATAGAAACCAATTAAAATATAATTAAAATAAGTGTAATCTTTTTTATATGCATTTTTATTTAATTTCGTTAGTCTTTCTAATTTAATATATTTCATTACATTAAAACTTAAATACGGAAGGCGCATATTCTTGCTAGTACTTATAATAAGTCTGCCCTGTTATTTATCCATAGTTAATACCGTATTTCCCGGCATATACGAGGTCTGTCAGAAAAGCTCCGGTATGTCAGAAAACTTAGATGTGAGGGGCATCGTCTACTGCGAGTTCTTGTCACAGGGCCAAACGATCAACTGTATGTTTACAAAGAAATACTGCGGTGTTTGTTTCGTTCAGTGCGCGAGAAGAGGCAAGAGATGTGGCAGGAAAACTCGTGGGTGCTTCACAAAGACAACGCACTTGCCCACACTTCCCTGAGTATTATATTATAATTCTGTGGAACGTTTTCTTCAAACACTTTCAAAAAAATTATTTTTTTCGAACATTTCACAAATTCTCCATATTTTAACCGCTTTGATTTAAAATACCAAAGAATTTACTCTGACGAAGGTCGTTATTCAATGTATACTAAAAGATGTTGTAGTTTTCTATTATTGTTGTTATTTTATTTTGCATTTAAAATAATAATAGATAGGGTGCAAGTGTGCATGGATAAACTCCAGGCCGAAACAAGTGTCAGTAAAATAAAACATATTTTATCCATTCAGCATTTTCTTTCCTTTCTTCATTTTTCCTTTCAACATGCGTCGGATTCGCTTCCATTTTCAACTTATATATATATATATATATATATATATATATATATATGTATATATATATATGCCAGTCAACCAATCTAGAAATACTTGAAAAAAAGGAATCACCTCCTCGAAATATCGAATGAAATAAAATGGAACTTTCTCATTTATTTCATGCTTTAAACATGCTTCGCACATAATCTCAATATATATTATATATATATATATATATATATATATATATATATAAGAACATATATACAAATATGATATATACATTGAGAACTAGACTCACCATATATATATGTATATATATATATGTGTGTGTGTGTGTGTGTGTGTGTGTGTGCACGGGCGTGCGCGCGTGTGTGTGTGTGTATTGGGGTTAACTAATATCAATGTCTTTTATAACAAAAGGAGTCTTTGGTGTAATTTCTTCTGTCTCTTCTTAAGACATTTGTTCATCCGAACCAATTCCAGTTCATTGTTTTAATTCTCCATCTGAAAAGCTGACTATTTCTTATGGTTTATCAATGGCCAATGTAAAATTGCCTTTCTCATAAAAGCTGATGCATTTCTCCAATATCGCTTATTAGCGACAACCACATATACGAGATTTGACACTCAGCTTATATTATCATTACTAGCAAATATATGCACCCTCCGGGTGCAAGTAATTAAGTTTAAATGTAATAAAATATTAGATTAAATCAGAAAGGCTAATGAAACTAATTAAGAATTCAGATAAAAAGATTTTAAATGGAGGAGGTATAATCGGAAAATAGAACAACTGAAACTTACACTTTCATCACTTCCGTTTTTCAATACTAAATTTTCCTAATTTAACTATTTAGTTAAAATAGGAAGTAAAGAATAGAATTACAGTTATTTCTTCTTGTTAATGAATTTCTTTTAGGATTTATTGAAGAGATTTTTACTCATATTCATTAAGATAAAACCAAACAATTAGAAATCAATAATACCAATCACATTTTTATTAAAATCAGTTTTTTTAATATCAATATGCAAATTAGCTTTATGTTTACACGGAAAACTGGTATTTTGTTGTATATATAAATACAATTGCATGTTATTAGTATTTAGGTAAGGCCAACAGTATTAATAATGTCAAACAGTTTTATTATTAATTGAGGTTTAAATAGAAATAGAATCATGGAAAATGTGACGTAAATAACTAAGGGAATTGTGACTTGAGTAGTAATATAGTTTCGGTTACAGACAGGAAAACACACAATCTCCATTATAATAAGATTATTATGAGTTTTTCACATCAGTGTTAGCTGATGGTCTTTTACTGTAGTCTGAGTGACAGCGAGTCTCCCCAGGTCTCCAGGACACTTCTGAGTATTCTGGCAGATTGCAGCAGTGCAGTGTTCTGGATGGTATCAATCCTTCCTCTGATTTCCAGACTTTCCAAACCATTTTCCAATCCTTTTGGGAACGTTCCAAGTGCACCAACTACAATTATTATTATTATTATTATTATTATTATTATTATATCAGCGTTAGCTGATGGTATTTCACTGGAGTCTAAGTGACAACAAGTCTCCTCAGGTCTCCAGGACTCTTCTGAGTATTCTAGTCGATTGCAGCAGTGCAGTAGTCTGGATGGTTTCAATTCTTCCTGTGATTTCTAGATCCTCCAGTCTTTTTTCCAAGTTTACTGGCACTGTTCCAAGTGAATCAACTACAATTGGTATCACTTTTACTCTCATATTCCACAGCTTTTTCAATTCTCTGTCAAGGTCAAGGTATTTGTCTATATTTTCGTTTTCCTTCAGCATCACCCTGTGATCTGCTGGAACCGCAAATTCCACCAGTTGACACGTTCTTTTTTTTGTTAATCAACACTAGGTCTGGTCTCCTGGCTGGCATAGGGTGATCCGACTTTATCTCAGTCTCAGAGAATTTTATGCGTTTCAGAACAGATTCTGGTTTATGCATATACCATTTTGTTGTATGGTCAAACTTTATTTTTTTGTATAATTCCCAGTGGATCACCTTACCGACCCAGTCATGCCTAGCTTTGTATTCCCGTTGTACCATTATTATTATTATTATTATTATTATTATTGTTGTTGTTGTTGGTGTGGTTGTTGTTGTTTGTTATGTCTCCTTGGGCATCTCCGTATTGTACTATCTTCTCAACCTTAAAAAAAGAAAAGAAAGAAAGAAAGCGGAATTAGAAAGGAATAAAGAAAAAATAAAGAAAGAAAGAAAAAATAAAGCGGAATTGGAAAGAAATAAAGAAAAAGAAAGAAAAATAAAGAAAGACTAAGATAAATAGATAGATAGATAGATAGATAGATAGATTGATAAATTTCTTGAGTCCGATAAAGCCTACACAACTTAAATATTTGTACGCGACATTCTATGAATATTATCTCCCGTTTCCATCTAAGTTCGTATATATATATATATATATATATATATATATATATATATATATATATATATATATATATATATATATATATATATATTAGCCACTATGGTAATAAATTTCTTCTATTTCCGGTCTCTTGTGGTTGAGATTTTTATGAGACCCTTGTTGTGGATTCTGTGTCCATAGAAAGGGGTGGGGGGGTAGATAAGAATCTTTCAATGAAGCTTGGTGATTTATAATTAGAGATAAGAGGTTGAAAAAGAAGATAAAGAAGAAGAAGAAGAAGAAGAAGAAAGAGAGAGAGAGAGAGAAGAGAGAGAGAGAGAGAGAGAGAGAGAGAGTATGTATGTGCGAGAATGGGAGGAGAGAGAGGGACAGGAAGATAGACAAATCGAGAGAGAGAGAGAGAGAGAGAGAGAGAGAGAGAGTATGTATGTGCGAGAATGAGAGGATAGAGAGGGACAGGGACAAATAGAGAAAGAGAGAGAGAGAGAGAGAGAGAGAGAGAGAGAGAGAGAGAGTATGTATGTGCGAGAATGAGAGGATAGAGAGGGACAGGGACAAATAGAGAGAGAGAGAGAGAGAGAGAGAGAGAGAGAGAGAGAGAGAGAGAGAGAGAGAGAGAGAGAGAGAGAGTATGTATGTGCGAGAATGAGAGGATAGAGAGGTACAGGGACAAATCGAGAGAGAGAGAGAGAGAGAGAGAGAGAGAGAGAGAGAGAGAGAGAGAGAGAGAGAAAGGGGAGAGGGAGGAGGGGAGGAGCAATGAGAAAAATAAACGTGGAAAGGGGGATATAATTTCCAAGAAAGAAAGAATAAAAGAACGAAAGAAAAAAAACATTAAAATAGAATAATATATATATATATATATATATATATACATATATATATATATATATATATATATATATATATATGTATGTATATAGAAATAAGAAAAGGATAAAATAAAGAAAAAGAAAGAAAGATAGAAAGTAAGAACGAAAAAGAAGGAATGCAAAATTAGAAAGAAAGAAAGTAAGAGAAAAAACACATAATTTCAAAGATAGAATGAAAGATAGAATGAAAGAAAGAAAGAAAAGAAAGAAAGAAAGAAAGCTGTATTAAAAAGAAAGAAAGAAAGAAAGAAGAAAGAAAGAAAGAAAGAAAGTGGAAATAGAAAGAATGTAAGAAAGAAAGAGGAATTATATAGAAGTGAAAAAGAAGGAAAGACGAATGAGATCGAAAGACAGAAAGGAAAATGAGAAAGAAAGATTGGTTTGGTTTGATTTGTTTTACGGCATATCAACCTCAGTGGGTCATTTAATGCCGACAAAATCTCCTTGGTCTAGCGCAAGTGAAAAGGAGACTGATTGGCTGATACCGACTTTAGGCTCCCCGACGACTTTATTTTTTTACTTACTTAAGCCAGTAGAACAATTCACATACCTAGGTAGTAATATCTCATAATCTAAATAGTTCATGTCATTTTCTAAGAAAAATATTAACTAGGCTAATCAGCGTGAGTTCAAAAGGTATTTTTTTTTACTAAGCTTAGCTTAGTTGTGGCACACAGTCGAAAGTATGGTTTTGTTTGGTTTTGTTTTGTTTTACGGCATATCAACCTCAGTGGGTCATTTAATGCCGACAAAGTTTTGAAATAAATTCATTCTTAATGGATACACAATTTTTTTATAAACAAATTTTTCTATTCAACCCATAGATGGGACCCTAACAGGTACTACCACTCCAGGTAAGAGTGGTGATGAAGGGGTGCTCCACATTCCCCAAACCTCCAGAACTGGAACCACACCTTCAAATATTTGACGTCATTCCAGGGAAATGAAGACCCTCAGTCACCGCTTTCTAGCACATATATGATAAAAGGGTTGGGAATGCCAAAGGGCAATAGAACTGGGACAATCGTATAGGTGCTAGGGCTTGACGTGCCAAGCCAATTGATCGGAGGGGGCTTCTCCGACTGCCCGTCTAACCTAAGGAAGGGCCAAAGTGGCGTGTTGCGTGTCATGGGCTGCTCATCCACCAGGATTCCGTCTTTAAGCATTACGGGTCACCAACTACGGCCAACAGGTGGTCCCATTCGGGGGGGGGTCTTACCCCTCTGCAGAGGTGCAGTCGGTTTATTGTAACGCCCTAGCCGACCGGGCGGAAATAAATAAATAAATAAATAAATATAATACAAATGTTCCAGAGTCCGAGAAGGTTCCCGAGTCCGACAAGAAATACCCGAAGAAGGCCGGAGGGCACATCGGCCGAAACGTTGTAAAGATAACAATGAAGATGAGGACAATAGTCAGATAATGCTAATCATCAAGCCTCATCTTAAACATTCAGAGAAAAAGAAAAAAAGCGTTTAGAGAAAAGATCACTATTACGAAATGGACGCAAACTGTCCTAGCCGGAGTTTGAACTCGGTTCGCTGATTTCATTTTTTTATATTTAGGTCAACAATATGCCTCAATCCTTAAAGGTGGATAAGGCTTATAAATCAACTCGTCCCAAAATATCGTCACGGCCCTTGAGCCCGATCCGCCCCCCCCCACCAATAAGAGAACAGTTCAGTGAAACCGGAAGTAATGTTATCAATTCGTTTTGATGCATAAAACCCCAAATTGACATCCGACATTAATTTCATCTCAATGATTAACAGTAAATTATTCTAGCTCGATTAAACTTTATTATTATTATTATTATTATTATTATTATTATTATTATTATTATTATTATTATCATTCATGTACATTCTGTTTCAGCTATCTATCTCTTTTTCATATCTATCTATTCTTTATGTGTCAGCCTGTTCATCTCCCCCCTCTCTCCTCTCTCCTCTCTCTCTCTCTCTCTCTCTCTCTCTCTCTCTCTCTCTCTCTCTCTCTCTCTATATATATATATATATATATATATATATAAGAGAGTTTCATAATTTGCTTGAAGCATTGTGTATGTATTGGTTAGGAGGTTGATTTAGAAGGCTATCACAATGCAGTTTGGAATAAATAAAAAATAAAAAAATAATACGGTAACAATGGTGTTGTGTGTTGACCTGTATTTTTTTATTATATATATATATATATATATATATATATATATATATTATATATATATATATACCGTATTTGACGGCATATAGGACGCACTTTTTTTTCCAAATTTTTGGCTAAAAAAATTGCTTTGCGTTTTATACATCTTAGCTGTACGACCTATAACATTTTGATTTAATTCGCAAATTTGTACGACTTTTTAATCCATGAATAGGACATTTTCAATGAATTGTTGATTTTCTAATGTTTGTACAACTATGTTTCTGCTTGTGTAATGCACAGCTAGACTGCTTTCAACAATATCTTATTATAATGGAGATTGTGTGTTTTTCTGTCTGTAACCGAAACTATATTACTAATGGAGTCACAATTAACATAGTTATTTACATCACATTCTCCATGATTTTATTTATATTTAATTTGAACCTCAATTATTAATAAAATTTCTTCACCCTTTTAATAGTGTTGTCCATATCTACATACAAATAACATGCAATTGTATTTATATATACAAAAAATAGCAGTTTGCAGTGTGAATGGGAAGGCTAATTTGCATATTGATATTAAAAATGTGATTTTAATAAATACGTGCTTAGTATTATTGATTTCTAACTGTTTGGTTTTATTTTAATGAATATAAGCAAAAATCTCTTCAATGAATCTTAAATGAAATCCATTAACAAGAAAAAATAAGTGTAATTTTATTCTTTATTTCCTAATTTAACTAAATAGTTAAATAAGTAAAATTCAGCAATGAAAGACGGGAGTGATGGAAGAGTAAGTTTCATTTCTATTTTTCTATTATACCCCCACTCTGTTACATATCTTTTTGTCTGCCTCTAATTTAATACGATATTTCATTACATTAAAACTTAAATACTTGCACCCGGAGGGTGCATATATTTGCTAGTATGCTTAAATACACTAAAAACGTTTTTTTTTCTGAATCTGACCAGCTGAAATGGGGGGTGCGTCTTATACGCCCATGCGTCTTATATGCCGTCAAAGACGGTATACATATATATAATTCTCTCTATGTTTCTAATTCTATCTATATCTCTCTCTAATTCTCTCTATCTAATTCTCTGTCTGTCTGTCTCCCTATCTTTCTAGTCCTATCTATCTATCTATCTATCTATTTATGCCAGTGACGCCGCATTTTGTGAAATATCCTATTGGACAGAGCATGGGGAAAGAGGACCTCTGTCTTTCCCAATGGGTTTTAGCAAAAGTTAGCATATCCAGATCCGGGTTAACTCAGTCGGTAGAGCGTTCGGCTAGAAAACACAAGGTTCCTAGTTCGATATCGGCCCTCGCCAACTCAGCGTATGAGTAGCACAGGGATCTGTGCGGTGAAACAATCTCCTTGGTCTAGTGCTAATGAAAAGGGGATAGACTCCCTCGCTGTCTGGCTGATACCGACTTTAGGCCATCCTGACAACTTTACTTACTTTTTATGTCTGGAAAAGATATGTATTCGAGAATATCCAGAAAATAAAAGATTGCTGAACAAAAAAACTGAATTACTTTCTAAATGTAGGCATATTAAGATATACCTTCTGTGTCACTTACCACTTAGATTTCAATACGTATTTTACCAGTTTTTAAACAGTTGAGATTCTTAAAAAATCACAATTTTTGAATGGCAATCTCTGGCGCAGTGACTGCAAACAGACAGTGATGCTTGCTGGAGTTGCTGTTGTCTCTCCTTCTCAGTTGAGATTCTTAAAAAATCACTCCATCGCTGTCTGGCTGATACAGGCCACCTTGACGACTTTACTTTTACTTAGCAATTGCAGACTCAGTCATAATTCGAACCCGGTCCAGGAACACTATTTTCTTTGTCTGCGACTCTTTGGCGATTCAGCAATTCTATATTTAGAGAAATTGCCGCGTCGTAAATCAAAAGGGTTGAGATGTAAATCAAAAGGGTACGTCCGCTACTTATTGGTGTCTGATATATTGTCGCTATAAAACAAGGCAAACACGTTATGCAACACGATAATAGGCTCTTTGTGTGACCCCCTGGAGGGGGTATGAAAATAAAGGGAGTGTACTGATGGGATCACGTGTCTTATGCAGGGGCAAAGGGAGAGGAAGGAAATTACATCATTTAGTTTTGTTTTCGTTTTTTTTTTTTTTTCGTTGATATTTGTTTTTTTCTTCAACTTAATTTATTTTCTTGGCTCAAATATCTGTATTTTCATCTAATTCTGTTCATGTGTATCTATCTCATTCAGATCATATATATATATATATATATATATATATATATATATATGTGTGTGTGTGTATGGGTGGTGGTGGTGGTGGTGGTGGTGGGGTGCGTGTGTGTGTGTATTAGTCTGTTCAGGTCTATCTATCAATCTATTTGAGTTTATTCATATCTATCTATCTATA
>CM042167.1:3218272-3222278 GCA_023376005.1 Doryteuthis pealeii
AGGAAAACAAATACAAAGTGCTCAATACAAAGTAGAATGCATAAATTTATTTAAGAATGGAAATGAGTTACTCATTTCCATTCTTAAATAAATATATATATATATATGTATATATATACTCTCCCTCCCCCAGGGTGTTGAGCACTTTGGAGCGGATTTTGCTGAGGACCGCCTACTAAGCGTAACCGCTCGGCCATCGTCACCTACAGAATGTGAAGGGGATTTTAACTGTTTTAACACACATCTGTATGTATGTAAAGGCCGCCATAGAGTGCTCCAGCCCTTTTACAGGAAAGTGCTGGCGTTTATATATATATTATATATATATATATATATATATTATATATAATTATATGCTATATTTGTGTATTGAACACTCTTCGTATCTTTTTTTCTTTTGACCCCTACATACGGTACTGGTATTATTTTAGAAGTACGGGTGTCTTTTTCTTTTTTTTTTTTTTTTTAATTTTCCCCAGATGTCAGTTTGAATTTTTTTTATTTTGAAAAACTGAATTATCTGGTTTTTTTCCCCACAACGGCAGAGTTTAGAAGTAAAATATTAAAAAATAGGTATATATATATGATAATATATAATATTATATAAGTATAGTGTGTGGCGTGTGTGTGTTGTGGGGTGTGTGTATTTACAAAAGTAGTCCTAGATTCAATTCATTTACCCAACGCCTTTCCGCAGCTTGAAACATTTCTGGAAGTTTTCACGGTGGAATCTGTCCAGGTCTTCCGGCATTTTTTTTATTTGAAGAAAGAAAAAACCCATATGGAGCGAGGTGTGGTGAATAGTCGTGTTGCTTTTGGCTCAAAAAAACTGTCGGCCGTGCCCAAGGCTGCCAGGAGTGGGGATTTTTTTTTTTATCGTGGGAGAGAATCCACTTACCGTTACTATTCTCCAATTTTGGTCTTTTTTTTTCACCACACAAGTCTTTGAGGCTACCTCTCTTCAGCTCCGGATAAAACTCACTGATTCACCGCTGTCAAGAAATTCTTCAAATTGATCTCGGGGTCACTAATACCCTTTTGACATAAAGTCTCTGTGCACGTTTTCATATTAATTTTTAAAAATTCTACACTATCTCTTAAATAATACATACAGCTAATTATCTTCTAAGCTGTAGTTGTATCAATAATCGGTTATTGAATTATGCACAGAAACAATTATGTCGAATACAGCCACCCATACATTAAATGTATAATTGTCAAAGAGAGATAATATGTAAAGTTACAATGATATATTATTATTATTATTATTATTATTATTATTATTATTATTATTATTATTATTCCCGACCTACAACGGAAGGCATCATCCAAGAACAGCCAAATATTTGTATGAGAAATTGTAATTTGCTTTGGTATTTTAAGCAAGAACAAGAGAAACAAAAAATTTCCTCGATGGGCAAAAGAACAAAAGGATTTGGCAAAAAGACAGAAATTGGTTTATTGGTTTGTTCTATTAGAGAGAGAGGAGAGGAGAGAAGAGAGAGAGAGAGAGAGAGAGAAGGAAGAGAGAGAGAGAGACAATAAAAGATATAGAGAAAAATGAGAGAGAGAGAGAGAACAGACAGCAGAACCGCAAGAACAAATAAAAAAGGAACAAAAAAAAAGAAACCAAAAAATTTTAAAAAAAAAAGTAATTTTTAGAAACAAATGAGTGTGTGTATGTGTGTGTGTGTGATGTGAGTGTTGAAGAGAGAGAGAGAGAGAGGAGAGGAGAGAACAGACGACTAGACAGAAGACAGAAGAAGAGACAAAGAGCAGAGAGAAACAGGGTCAGAGACAGAGTAGACGACAGATAGAGCCAGCAGAGACAGAAGGTGAGAGACAGAAGAGCAGGATAATAAAAATGTGAAAGAAAATGAGTTGGAGATTAGAGAGGAGTAGAGAGAAGAGAGAGAGAGGAGAGGAGAGGAGGAGAGAGAGAGAGAGGAGAGAGAGATGGAGAGAGTCAGGAATAACAGACAAATAGAAATATAGGAAATATAGAAATATAAGAAAGAGAGCAAGTGAGTTAAGAGACGGAAATTAGTGGAACACCACACTCACCCCGTCACCATATTTTATATATATTATTACTATTAATTGATATATATATATTTGGAGTAAACAAAACAATGGTTTTGATATGGGCCTTTTTAGCCAATAACATTTTTGGGAGATTAATGTGCTCATTGAAGTCGTGACCCCAATTTGTTAAAATCAATAATGTAATAATCTATTGTTATGTGCTAAATTCATTGATTATTAATTAATTAATTTTCAGCCATTGGCAAGCGGCTTCATTAACGCCACATAATCTCCAAGCTAATTATATATATATATATATATATAATATGTAATCGGTGATTGCCACTTTAGGACAGATAGCCTTTTTCTGATAGGCGCGGTGATGCGCCGATGCCCAGGTTCCGCTTTGTTTTTATTCTGTTGTTATATGCGTTTTCTCCCCGGTTTTCTTTGTATTGACGTAGTGATCGAGAAACAGTTTGAGAAGGCCAGGCCACTGCCACAAACATCACGCCAACATTTATAGCGGATTAAATGTGGGAAATGTGTTTAATGACTTGTATTGGCAATTTGGTAGGACCGTCAGGATAGAGTGTCTCACCGTCTTTAACCTAAAGCTTTGCAGCAAATATCAGACAGTTTTCTCCCATTGAACGATTTGTAGTATTCTTCACCATGAGTTTATGTTGAGGGTTTTGATAGTTGTTTGTGATAGCGGGTCTAAAAAGTTTTTGGGCTGTGCCTACGGCGCATTCCATATTGCAGTTTCGTATGAAAATGATATTTTTCCAAGCATACGCTGATCACTTGCAGTTTCATTTTACATATATAGTATTATAAATATTAATAGTATATTTATATAATGAAGATAGTATATATTTGTATGCTGTGTGTGCTGTGTGGTGTGTTGAAAGAGCAGTAGGCATTTTATAAAAACCGTGATACCACGCGGTTCGAATGACAGCAAGTTTCCGTCATACCTGTCAAATAATATGACGTTCTATCTGAAAAAGTAACCGCATGCTCAACGACGACATGTCTGGGAGGCTATTAATCTCTAGTTGCATACCAAATTAGAGAAATGCCCTCCCAACACTGGCGTCTGACCAAATGCTCCGTACCTTTCAGCATATTATATATATAATTTTCGATAAGGTTTTTTAGGGCGTGAAAATGGCTACTATAGTATATGTGTGTTGTGTGTGTGTGTGTGGTGGAAGTGTGTTTGTATATGTTGTGCTTGTTTGGTGTTGTGTTGTGTGTGAGGATAATATGTTTTTTTGCCCTTGTCCCCCTGTATCGTTGACGTTGCGCGGTAATTTCCTCAATGAACTTAGTTCTTATTATTTTGAAATTTTAAATACTTATTACGAACCGACAAGGATTGCTTTTTCCGGGGCAGGCCTTTTGGATTACTGGGAACATAGTAAATCAAAAATAAACAGAAAACTCGACTATAAATAGATAAATTACAACAGGTTGGTCAAAAAAAGGTCGTGAAATGTTATAAAAAAATTTGTTGCGTTAATCCATCCTTTTTTACCCAAAATTGAATAAGAAAAATAAAACCTAAACTAGGCGCGGTTTTTATTTTTTTATTTAGTTTTTTTTTCTTATATTTTTTTTTTTTTTTTATTTTTTTTTTTTTTTTTTTTGTTTTTTATCTTTTTTTCATTAAAAAAGGGAGAAGTTTCCGATTAAATGAGTCCTAACACATCGTGAACAGCCAACAAACTCATCAGCAATACATTGGAAAAACAAACGTTCATTATTTCTATAGTTTCTCTTATCTTTGGTGCATCAATAGGCTAATCTTGTCGTTTTGACTACCCTGCGTTGGTTTTTGGGGATCGGAGAAAAAGTAAAATTGGTAAGGACATTCTTGTTTCTCGATGGTTTGTGGATACTTGATATTTAAAAATGGATTGATTAGAACAGGGAACAACGGGTATATACTCAGAAGGGGGCAACTTTTTAGCCC
>CM042167.1:3224878-3237378 GCA_023376005.1 Doryteuthis pealeii
TAACATTAGCCTACCCGACCCTCAGGTCTTAAAATCATTTTATTTTATTTTATTTTATTTTATTTATTTATTCATTCATTTATTCATCCTCTACCTTGTCACAAAATTAACGTATTCTCTTTTTAAAAATCAATCCTACCATAAATCAAATAACTATTTTTTAAAAATCATTAAGGGGAAAATTGAAATAAGTGACAATTTACAATTTTAATTTTAAAAAATAAGTTTAATGAAAGCGGGGGGAGGGTGCATTTGTACCAAAGCTTCAGTTATATAAAGGTTCAGCTATGTAAAAGGTTGTCTTCGGAAGTTTGTCGGTTTGGAAACTATAACTAACTGGTAATATTTTTTTAGTTGTAATTGAATAAACCTTGATAATTTGTAATTTAAACCAGTGTGTAAGTAAGTAAAGTCGTCGGGGTGGCCTGATTTGGCGAGGGCCAGTATTGAACTAGGAACCTTGCGATTCCTATGTAAGTGTTCTACCGACTGAGTGGGGAGGTGCTTGTGGTCTAATGGTTATCGTCATATGAAATGGAATCGGTAACACGACATCAAATCCTGGACGAGGTTGGTTGAATTTCAGTTAGCTTGAAAAATTTTGATAAAGGTATGAATCCAACTTTTCTCCCTTCAAGCTAGTAAGACAGACTGGGTTCTTTAACCTTGGATTGAAAGTAGAAGGAATTTGAAAACTCCTGACGTTAGTCGTTGATTGTGTTTGTGGCATTCCTTGTGTTACCTAATACTTATATAAGGTAGTGTAGAAACATAATGGCGATTAGTGCAGCTGATGGCCTTGAGAGTGAGTGACGGCGCTTGACCTCACTCTCACCTTGCCTTCCGGGGATAAATCGTGAGAACCGGAAGGCATAGAAGACCCTGTCTTCCGGTTTAAGGATAGTAAGTAACTCAGTCAGTTAGAAGTAGGAGCCGAGCTCGTAAGATGTAAGTCTCACTGCACAGATGTCTGGGTTGGGGATTGAAAATAAAGTGACATCAAAGTAAATCAAAGTCTTGTGTTTATTACCTAAAAACTAACAATGACACAGGGCTTCTGATAAGGAGAAATCCCTAACAGAAACCAGACCCGAAGTCCCCAAGAAAGTCCAGACCTTAGAAGAGACCAGACCAAGATAGACGATCAGAATAGCAAAGCCGGCCAGCCAGAAGTAAGAAAGGGTATACAACACTTGTGCACCAATTCTTTCCTAAAAGTGCAGATGGTTCAACACAAGTCTTCACCACTATAAACAAACCACTATGTAGGTTGCTCATTGAATGAACCCCCATGCGTCGAAATCAACGAGAGAGTCCATTTTATATATATAAAAACGGACGAGTGACACGCGAATACAGTTAACCAAATGCACACATCTGACCATATTTATATCATTTGCATCATTTTAAAAAACATTTTCGTTGCCTGATGACTGCCACAGAGCAAGAAACCAAATGGTAGCAAAATCGTCTAGAAGAAAGTAAATGAGTAAACTAATTCGATCAAGGTCAGGACATTCGCGTGGGCAGATCTTTTTTTCTTTCTTCCGTTTTTCCAGCCGAATGCTTCTGTGAGATATTTGGTCATTCGAGCGGCAGGGAGTATGCATTGCTGTAATGAAAACTGTCTTCTTTGCCGTTCTATTCTGTAAGAATACCCCCAAGATATTTCTAAATGTTGAAGTTCTTTTGGCAAAAGCTTCGGCTCTGAATGTTTGATGATTGTTCAACCTTATCACTTACGGAGACGCGTGGCATAATGGTTAGAATCGTAAGAAATAGACTCGTCGACCAGGGTTCAAATCCTAGACAAGGCTGTTTACATTTCACATGGCGCTAATACTATTGGGAAAGATCATCGACTGCTCATCTACCAAGACTCCGTTCTTAAGCATCACTGGTCGCCGCCCACGGCCAACAGGTGGTCCCCATTTGGGGAGTCTTACAACTCTGTAGAGGTGCAGTCGGTGCATTCTAACACCACAGCCGACAGTGCGAAAGTATGATGGGGGAGAAATAGTTTGAGTAGCACAGGGATCTGTGCGGTAAAGTAAGGAGCTGATGGTAGGTGTGGCGCCCCAACTCGGACGCAAAAACAATCTCCTTGGTCTAGCGCAAGTGAAAAGGGGACTGATTGGCTGATACCGACTTTAGGCCCCTCGACGACTTTACTTTTTTTTACTTACTTAAGCCAGTAGAACAATTCACATATCTCATAATCTAAATAGTTCATGTCATTTTCTAAGAAAAATATTGACTTGGCTAATCAGCATGAGGTCAAAAGGTATTTTTTTTTACTAAGCTTAGCTTAGTTGTGGCACACAGTCGAAAGTATGTTTTGGTTTGGTTTGTTTTTGTTTTACGGCATATCAACCTCAGTGGGTCATTTAATGCCGATAAAGTTTTGAAATAAATTAATTCTTAATGGATACACAATTTTTTTAATAAATACATTTTTATATTTAACCCATAGATGGGACCCTAGCAGGTACTACCACTCTGGGTCAGAGTGGACCAGGGAGCAATGGTGATGAAGGGGTGCTCCGCATTCCCCAGACCTCCAAAACTGGAACCTCACCATCAGATAGAGTTTAACATCATTTCCAGGAAATGTAGACCCTCAGCCACCGCCTTCTAGCACCCATATGATAACAAGGGCTGTAGGTTGCCGTAAGGGCAAAAGGGTTGGGGCAATTATATAGGTGCTATGGCTTGACGTGACCAGCCGATTGATCAGTAGGGGCCTCTGCGACTGCCCGTCAGGCCTAAATGAGGGTCTAGGTGGAATGTTGCAGGTCATGGACTGCTCATCCACCAAGACTCCGTCCTTAAGCATCACTGGTCGCCACCCACGGCCAACAGGTGGTGCCATTTGCGGGGAGTCTTACCCCTCTGCAGAGGTGCAGTCGGTGCATTCTAACGCCCAAGCCGACAGTGCGAAAGTATGATGGGGGAGAAATAGTTGGGCAGACTGGGTTATTTAGCCTTAATTAAACTACGAATGTCAAGTGAAAGGTATTTGCTTGATCTGGACGTGGTTAAGAAGAGGAAACCTCAACAAAGAAACTGAATCTTACATCATAGCAGCTATAAGAAGAAACTATATGAAAAAAAAAAATAGACAAGACGCAAGAGAATAGAAAGTGTCAAATGTGTGGAGAAAATGACGGGACGGTTAATCTATCTATCTCTACATATATAAAGGGCAGTTGTGTGTATGTATGTCCGGATATATCTATCTCTACATATATAAAGGGCAGTTGTGTGTATGTATGTCCGGATATATCTATCTATACATATATAAAGGGCAGTTGTGTGTATGTATGTCCGGATATATCTATCTATACATATATAAAGGGCAGTTGTGTGTATGTATGTCCGGATATATCTATCTATACATATATAAAGGGCAGTTGTGTGAATCTGTATGTCCGGTGGAAACTTCGAAAATAAAACAATTAACGATAAAGTAAATATATATACACATTAAATATCACCAAGGTTTGGTTTTGGAGCAAAAATAATAGAGATTTGATTTATATTCGTGAGGATGATTAAAAAATAAAATTTAAATGATAACAGCCTGGATTTTTTTAAATTTAGTATTTTAGATAGTAGACATAAAGATTTCTTTTCGGAGTAGCTGGATCAATGCAGGGTCTATTTTTTTTACATAGGGATTTAAATGGGGAATCCCACGAGGATTCAACTCACGATTCAGTAATAATTGATCTGCGGGACTAACTGTAAAAGATCTCCCTCTACCCAGGCAAAGTTAGGTAGCCGTTGCTAGTCATATAATACAGGGGTCACCAAACTATGGCCCGCGGGCTGAATCCGGCCCGCGCAGGTACTTGAATGTGTTTGTTAATATATATATATATATATACCAAACTTGTTGGTAAATCCTCGCGGCGAGAAAAAAAACAGCAAATAGTTTGATTGTAAAAATATACTACCAAACATCACCCGGGGAGAAAAAGAATTTTGGAAAAAATAAAAGACCAAGATAATCGTACCAACCAAAAATAATTTGGCCAATAGAAAAAAAAACAATTTTTAGTTGGTTTTTAGTAGGTTTATCTGACTCATTAGATTTATCTTTTTATATATATATATATATATATATATATATATATATATATACCTTTGGACAGCCTTTCTTCTTTCCTTGCCTCTCACACCCAACCTAATTAGCAGGTTCCATACTGTCTGGTACGGGAATCTCCGGCAGCGTACCTCCACTGGGGACAAAAAACTATGCCCTCCTTTAACTTTGCAATCATTAACCAACTTCTAGCATTTTCTGATTTTCCTTTCCTCATCCTCGTCGCAGTCTTCTTCCCATGGTACAGTCAATTTCACTGTGATGATTTTCTGGAGCTCCTTTGCCCAGATAACCACATCTGGTCTCAAGATTGGGGTGGGAGTGGGGTGGGGAGCAACACTATTTCCTGGAAATGGAGTTTAATTTCCCAGGTTAATTCTCCGACTCCAAACAGAAAGTCAGCCAATTCAGCATCGGCCCAGCAACCAGATCCGAGCCTCTCCACGTAGCACAGAAGATAAGTATACGACGATTATTCAATTTCCCAGGTCATTTCTCCAGACTCCAAACATAAAGTCAGCCAATTCTCGGCCCAGCAACCAGATCCGAGCCTCTCGTAGCACAGAAGATAAGTATACGACGGAGTTCAGCATCTCCGAACGTATCACAGCCCCAGGTTAATTCTCCAGACTCCAAACATGAAGTCAATCAACTCAGCAAATGTAGCAAACGGCCAACTCAACATCGGCCCAGCAACCAGATCCGAGTCTCTCCACGTAGCACAGAAGATAAGTATACGGCGATTATTTCTATATGATACGTCATCACTCCACTCGAAATGAAAGCCGAAACGTCACAATGCTTTTGAATTGTTACAAAGGCCCTAATTATTTTAAAATCTATTTTACACTTCGAAAACTCTAAAAAAAAGGTGAGGGAAAGAGGAAGAAGTAAGAACCACACTGTCTCAGCCCGAGTCTGAATCTTCAATTGCAGCCGTTGTGGCCAGTCCTGTCTGCTTACCTTACATTACCCTCATCAGCTATCAGCGGACCTGAAATCTCATTAGGCTCCACGTAGCACAGAAGATAAGTATACGGCGATTATTTCTATATGACACATCTTCACTCCATTCCGACATGAGAGCCATAAAGTTACACACACACACACACACACACACACATATATATATATATATATATATATATATAATTTGCTTGAAGCATTGTGTATTTATATTAGTTTAGTGGCTGGTTTTGAAGGCTATCAAAATGCAAATGTAAAGAGAAACGAGATAACTATAATACTGTTAATTTACCTTTGATTTATTGGACCAAGTCACCAATAAGCATCCCAGGTGAGACCTAGATTCAAAAGGACATGTTTTGCTTTTCACCGTCAAATTCCGGTTGTTTGTTAACAGACGATTTTTAGACACACTTTTTTTTTTTAGTTATTTCATGTTGAAGTTGTTACTTCGATAACAATTTTTTTAAATTATAAAACTATAAACGAAAGACGTTTTTATATTAAAGACACATTTTGTTATTTGTTTTTTGTTTGGTTTGGTTTGGTTTGGTTTGTTTTACGGCATATCAACCTCAGTGGGTCATTTAATGCCGATAAAGTTTTGAAATAATCAATTCTTAATGGATAATACAATTTTTTTAGAAATACATTTTTCTATTTAACCCATAGATGGGACCCTAACAGGTACTACCACTCCGGGTCAGAGTGGAGCAGGGAGCAATGGTGATGAAGGGGTGCTCCACATTCCCCAAACCTCCAGAACTGGAATCTCACCATCAGATAGAGTTTAACGCCATTCCCAGGACATGTAGACCCGCAGCCACCGCCTTCTAGCACCCACATGATAAAAAGGAGTTGGGGTTTGCCATAAGGCAATAGAAAATCATATAGGTGCTAGGGCTTGACGTGACCAGCCGATTGATCGGAACCGCCCGTCTAGCCAAGATAGGGCCAAAGTGGAGTATTGCATGTCATGAACTGCTCATCCACCTGGGCTCTAAAGCATCACGGGTCGCCACCCACGGCCAACAGGTGGCCCCATTGGGGGAGTCTCACCCCTCTGCAGAGGTGCAGTCGGTGCTTTCTAACGCCCCACCGACAGGGTGGTTGTTTTTTTGTTGTTGTTTTTTTACTTATTTCGTATTGATGTTGTTAATTCAATAGCAATTTTTTAAAATTATAAAACTTTTAACGAAAGACACGTTTAACACGGGAATGGTTAAAGCTATAAAAAGTATATTATAAGGTTATAATAATAACTGCTAACCCTAACCCCTAACCCTAACCCCTATCCCCTAACCCTAACCCTAGCAAAATCTTTTTTTAAAATAAATACTTTTTAATTTTAAACTAATATTGTTATTATTGTTTTTGTTTTGTTTTTGTTTTAATTATAAAACTTTAAACGAAAGACACATTTTTATATTAAAATTGTTTTATTTAATCAGAAGAGAAATGCAGATATGTTTATTTAAATAAAAAATGTTTTTACAAAGTATTTTTTGGTTTATTTAAATAAAAGAATGTTGTTCAGAAATGGTATTACACAATTCATAAAATTTATCTTTCATGTGTCTCTACGTGGATTCCTATCTGAAATAATATTGTTAATGTCAATAACAATATCAGTTAATTGTTGATTGAATATTATTTTTTAACATTTACTAACAACAACATGAAATAACTCATTTTTTTAATTAACTATCCATAGAGGCACATGGAAAATAAATAAACATGTCTTTCGTTTTAAGTTCTATTTAAAAAAAATAATATTAGTTTACCTTTAGTGCAAAATTATTTTTTTTTACATATGCTAGCAACAACAACATGAAATAACTATTTAAACAAATTTTTTTAATAAAGTCAAAAACTATTTTATTATAAAAACTAGCAAATATATGCACCCTTCGGGTGCAAGTATTTAAGTTTTAATGTAATAAAATGTTATATTAAATTAGAAAGGCTAATGAAACTAAATAAGAATGCAGATTAAAAGATTTTAGACGCGGGGGGGGGGTATAATCGAAAAATAGAACAACTGAAGGTTACTCTTTCATCTCGTCTTTCATTGATAAATTTTCCTAATTTAACTATTCAGTTAAAATAGGAAGTAAAGAATAAAATGACAATTATGTCTTCTTGTCAATGAATTTCTTTTAAGATGTATCCACAAGACTTTTGCTCATATTCATTAAGTTAAAACCAAATAATTAGAAATCAATAATACTAAACACATATTTATTAAAATCAAATTTCTAATATCAATATGCAAATTAGCCTTCTCATTCACACTGTAAACCGCTATTTTGTTGTATATATAAATACAATTGCATGTTTTTCGTATGTAGATATGACCAATAGTAATAATAATGCAAAACAATTTTATTGATAATTGGGGTTTAGTTAAAAATAAAATCACGGTGAATGTGACGTAAATAACTAAGGAAATTGTGACTTGAGTAATAATATAGTTTCGGTTACAGACAGAAAAGCACTCAATCTCCATTATAATAAGATGTGACTAGTTTTTATCGGCTGTTGATTTTATTTACTAACAACCGGTGAAAAGCAAAATTCAGTTCCTGGCTGACTTCTGATTTAGGTTGGAAAATTAAAACGGAAAGTTTTTTGGTGGTACCTAATGACAGTTTAACTACAGTCTATGAATTAACATTTTGCGAATTCGGTTACGGTTTTAGGGGATTAAGGTTGTTTTTTTAATTACGTATTGCTTAAAAAAAAAACTACAAAAAACCCAAATTACTATACATTTAATGTTGAAAAATATTTTTTAAACTAAGTTTAATTGAAATTATACATTGCAATACTAACACAAACAACTGTCTCAATAATAGATTCAATAATTAATGTCAATGGTTAATTAAATGTATAGTAATTTGGGTTTTTGTTGTTTATCTTTTTTAAGTAATACGTAATTAAAAACAACCTTAATCCCCTAAAACCGTAACTCAATTCGCAAAATGTTAATTCATAGACTGTAGTTAAACTGTCATTGGGTACCTCCAAAAAACTTTCTGTTTTAATTTTCCGACCTAAATCAGAAGTCAGCCCAGTTCCTTTCAAAACTGATCTGGGCTAGGGTGCCTATTGGTGACTTGGTCCGATTTATTTTCTTAATATTTCGGATGAAAAAATCCCTTCGTCAGAAGATTACCGAAGGCACGGATCCCTTAAAGGGAGATGTTGTTTGTTCCAAGAATCTGTCCATTCTGTTGTAGTCTGTGAATGTGTGTATGCTTCTTTAATGTCTTATTATTCGAAATTCTTCGAAATTCTTCGTGTGTATAATTTGGAATGATGCTTCGATATTATTAAGTAAAACAAAACAATCAATCAGAAAATTTGAAAATAGTCATTTTTAATTAAGCACTTAGAAATTTATCAAATTTTGGCATTAAATAATACATAAGTAGTTGACATGTCCTTAAAAATATAAACAAAACCAAAATATAAAGAAAATTAAAAAGTCAATGATTTTACCAAAGACAACGTAACGCTTGAGAAGAATTTTTGACAAACTAAGTCCGTCGTGTTTCCCCCTCGCCACTGTCCAACCGTCTCCTTTTATACTCGGTCTGGCCGAGACACGTCACAACTCTCGTCCCGCCAGCTACGAGACGTGCCACTACAAATCGCGGCCTCAATGACACTCACGATTTCACCTAAGTTCAACTAGTCGGACTCGTCACATTTCTGCTTCCGCCCACACGTACAACATGCCACTCGGTGTCTCTTCGACCGTTGTTGGCTCATCACAGGTTTGTGAGTTTTGCCGTTCGATCTCGCTACAGCCAAAAACTGGTTTCTTCAATTATGTTATCAAACAGCGTGGGGTCAGAGTTTGGGTACTCGAAATTTATGCCGAAAGGGGCACAGGAAGCGCGTGGTGTAATGGTTAAACTCATAGGAAATGGACTCGTCGTCCCAAGTTCAATTCCTGGACGGGGTAATTGCTCTTAGCGCTAATACTCTTGGGAAAAGTATGAATCCTACTCTCTCCTCCAGCTATGGGTAAATACTAGGGTAGACTGGGCTCTTTAACTTTGGTTAGGCAACTGGTCTAGGAGAAGGAAAACTCTGAATTCAAACCTGTTAAACTCCACTTAAGAAATTGACCTTGGGTCACATCCTGCTCGCCCGGAGTAGTTGATATATATATATATATATATATATATATATATATATATATATATATATATATATATATATATAGTTAAATAATGCAGCCATTTTCTGTCTGCAAGTTTTGTCCTTTGTTTTTTCGTATTGCCGGATTATTTTTGTAATATCTGGCGAAAATTGGCTGATGTATTTACCATATGTCATAGACCAAGTACTTTCTGCCCTATCGTGGGCCATCTTCAAGGTATTTTGAAACCGTACAACAATGGGCTATTCCATTTTCCATTTATATAGGTTGTATTTATTATTGTTGTTGTTATTATTATTAGTGTTATTATTATTATTATTGTCATTATTATTACTACTTGGTCTAAAGAAAAAATGCTGCCTAAATACACACACACACACACACACAAACACATACACACACACACACACACACACACATATATATATATATATATATATATAAGTGTATTTTGGCAGCATTTTGTCTTTTATACAAGTTTCGTTGAATTGAACAGACAATTCCTGTCTGACAAGTCTTTCATTGATCCGTTCTAATCTTCGGGCCATCCTTCTGGTGTCAGGGTGGAACTGGTATAACAATCCACCGAAGGTTTCAACACTAGCGCTTTCGGCAATACACTTTGCCATCCTCAGGTGGGAAACGATGGAATAGTTTTCATGCCTCGTTTTTAACGAGAACTAGTAGTAGCAAGGAATTAGTGGGAGGTAATATCAATATCAATATCAATATCATATCAATATATATAATATATATATATATATATATATATATATATACCGAAAAGGGTGTCCCCTTAAAAGAATTGTGATATTTTAAAAAGTATCTGGTATCTCTAAAGGCGGCGGCTTCGTTCCTGAAATGAGGTAACAAAACGAGTACACGATACTTTTAGTATTTTTGTAATTTAACCATTTTAGTTATTTTTGACAATAACAAAATAAATAAAATTATTCTAATCAATTATTATTCTGACAACCTCCTTGTAATTTATTAGATTTCCATATGCAAAAGTTGAATATCCGTTAAATTATAAAATGACATGGTAAGTTAAGTTAAAAGGGTTATATCCTGGTTGAGTAACATGATATTACAGGGTGAACCAGAAAAAAAACAAAACAGAAACCCAAATTATTTATTTTCCCATTAAACTAACCCTAAATCCCAACCCTAAACCCCAACCCTAAACTCTAACCCTAAACCCTGACCCTAACCCTAAACACTAATCCTGACCCTACCCTTGTTGAGTAACATGATATTACAGGGTGACCCAGAAATAAACAGAACCCAGAAATTTTGTAATAAAACTGTTCATTTTAATCTTTTTAAAGTTTAAGTCCAACAGGGTTAGGGTTAGGGTTAGGATTTAGGGTTTAGGGTTAGGGTTGGGGTTAGGGTTAGTTTAATGTGAAAATAAAGAAATAATTTGGGTTCTGTTTTTTCTGGGTCACTCATGTTACTCAACTAGGAAATAACCCTTTAAAGTTAAAGTTAATTCAATCAGAAATAATGCTACAAAACTGTTAATTTTAATTTTTTTTAAAGTTTAAGTCCAACAAGGGTTAGGGTTAGGGTTAGGGTTGGGGTTTAGGGTTAGTTTAATGTGAAAATAAAGAAATAATTTGGGTTCTGTTTTTTCTGGGTCACTCATGTTACTCAACTAGGAAATAACCCAGATAATCGTGTGCATACAAATGATTATTATTAAATAGAAATAGTTACTTGAAACCATATGATTATTATTATTAGAAAGGAATATAGGAAACCATACAACTGTGTGTAAACAAAGGACCATTATAGACATATAAAGAAAGATATAAGCTTAGTAACCCTAACCCTAACCCCCTAGTTGAGTAACATAATATTAGAGGGTGACCCAGAAAAAAACAGACCCACAACTTTAACTGTTAATTTTAATTAATTAATTAATTTAATTAATTAAGTCCAAGGGTTAGGGTTAGGGTTTAGGGTTAGGGTTGGGGTTTAGGGTTAGTTTAATGTGAAAATAAAGAAATAATTTGGGTTCTGTTTATTCTGGGTCACTCATGTTACTCAACTAGGAAATAACCCTTAAAAGTTAAATTTTTTTCAATCAGAAATAATGCTACAAAACTGTTAAAAAAATTAAAATTAAATTTAAGTCCAACAAGGGTTAGGGTTTAGGGTTTAGGGTTTAGGGTTAGGGTTGGGGTTTAGGGTTAGTTTAATGGTAAAATAAAGAAATAATTTGGGTTCTGTTTTTTCTGGGTCACTCATGTTACTCAACTAGGAAATAACCGTTAAAAGTTAAAGTTAATTCAATCAGAAATAATGCTACAAATCGTCCGTTACACAATGTGCAGTTTCACCATATTAAACATTTACATGTCACTAAAACGAAATTTATATGTTTAAAAAAAGTTGCTAAAGTGTTCTTATGTGCGTCCTCATCAGCCTGTATTTCCTTTCCACTGACGCTAAAAATGTGCACATCGCACAAGATCTTCCGACAAAATCGCTAGATTTGCAACTCTGTACCGGATATGATATGCAACTCTGCACCGGAAATGGAAAAGGCATAATACCCGCGCAGATGTAACTTGCAAACCTTAAAATTCAAGAATTTCAGGCAATACAAGAAGGTCGAAGGATATATCGGCTGAAACGTATGACTGCAACAAAGACGAGCCTTAATCGTCCTGAAATATAGGGTGTGTCAAAAAAGTATCGAGATTTTAGCTGCATTTACCAAGATAGAAATGAAGAATGAATGGAACGTTAATTCTTTCAGAATACAAGGTGTGTCATAAAAATACCAAGTTTAAAGTTATATTTACCAAGATCGAAATGAACAATGAATGGAACGTTATTTTTTTTAGAATACAAGGTGTGTCATAAAAGTGCCGAGTTTGAAGCTATATTTACCAAGATCGAAATGAACAAGGAATGGAACATTAATTTTATTCAGAATACGAGGTTTGTCAAAAAAGTACCAAGATTAAAGCTGTATTTACCAAGATAGAAATGAACAATGAATGGAACGTTATTTTTTCAAAATAAAAGGTGTGTAAAAAAGTACCAACAAATTTCAACACTTTTTTGACACACCTTGTATATGACTGTATATAGACTGAGTTTCTTGGTTTCATATATTTACGTTCCCAGCCAAATTAGCTGGCTTCGGAAATCCTTACCTGTTATTTTTAATCGAATGGTGTTCATTGCGAACGCGCAACTTTCAACGTGTTAGATCCAGAAGGAGAAAAAAAGATG
>CM042167.1:3243744-3246244 GCA_023376005.1 Doryteuthis pealeii
ATGTCCCAATTTCATTATAATATATATTATAATATATTATATTATTAATGAGATGGGTCGACATGCTCAACTTTAAGGACAGCTTGAAAGTACCGTCTCAGCTGCAAAATATGATTACGCTACTTTTTAGAGAGCCAGCAACTCGATCGAAAACGTGGAGGACTTTGTGTTGCAATGGTATTAGGATTTTGCAGCTCCGGACGTCACCAAAGCTCGCGTCAAGCTTAGAGAAAGGACTAGAGTATTGGTAGTGTCCAGCAATAACATTCACAATAATCCCACACTTTTGTTCAATCTGCGGACTTCTTTGTCAACATCATTGGCAGGGCTGAAAATGTACCCCTGCGATTACACACAATGTTACGATGAAGAGGAGAAGATCCATTTCATATAATATTATATAATATATATTATATAATATGTTCTAATATTGAATCATTCTTTACTCTTGGACTTTACTATTGACCAAGATCGAAGTCCCAGACACAACCCAAGAAAGATCCCAACTCTCTTTCTTCTCTCTCTCTTATCTCTTCTCTCTCTCTCCTCTTCTCTTCTCTCTCACACACACAACACCCACACACACAACATACCCACCCACCACACGATTTTGTGGGACCTTCTTTAGTCTATCAACGGGGATCATTGTGTTAAGCAGAACGCGATCCAGAGTGAAGAATCCGGCAATATACCTTAAAACCAGGAGAGACCTGGATTCAGAGGGACATGTTCCTCTTTTCACCGTCAAACATCGGTTGTTTTTACCAGACGATTTTAGACGCATTTTTCAACATTATAAAACTAACTGCTAACCTAGCCCTAACCCTAACCCTAACCCCTAACCTAACCTAACAACAATCGGGTTGTTGACGGTGCAAAGCAAAACATGTCCTTTCTGAATCCAGGTCGCTCCTGGGGTGCTTAAAGAAACTTTGGTCCAAGAATCTTGTGTTCCTCCTTAGTGTCCCTTAATATTGAGTATGATCGGTTTGGTTGTTCCGTGGTGCTCTGGTAGGTCGTTCGTCAATGAGTGGATTAAGTAGTTAACCACACGTATTCGGGCTGTTGATTAGTTGAGGTTTAAAACCACATGACTCGCTTAGTCTCTAAATTTAAGTAGTCATAAAACAATTGGAGATCCGGCAGCGAAGAAGCTGTTGTGTCTGCTTTCCCGCTATAAATAGGGTTGAAATGACGGGATTTCCATTTCAAATTATTCATTCACATTACGAACATGATGATGATGAATGATGATGATGATGATGATGATGATCGTTATATCAGCATCATTTCCATTCATAAATATCGAAGATTACGTAAGACACAATTCTTTCGTCAGATGCAATTTTTCTTTCGAGGTGTGAGGGTGAAGAAAGGTGGGCTGTTAAACTACTTATTACCACCACCCCCTCCTCTTTTTTTTCGCTTCTCTTCACAGATTCTGACTCACAATCAACAATTTGTAGAAATAAAATTCGACAGACAGAAAAATAATATAATTATAATATATAATAATAATAATAATTAATATCTTATTATATGGAGATTGTGTGTTTTTCTGTCTGTAACCGAAAACTATAATACTACTCAACGTCAATTCCCTTAATTTTCACGTCAAATTCTCCATGATTTCATTCTTTTAACCTTTCAGTTATTAATAAAAATTGTTTTACATTATCAATACTGTTGACCATATTCTACGTACAAATAACATGCAATTGATATTTATATATACAACAAATAGCGGTTTACAGTTTGAACGAGAAGGCTAATTTGCATATTGATATTTAAAATTTTATTTATAAAATATGTGCTTGGTATTATTGATTTCTAATTGTTTGGTTTTATCTTAAGAAATATAAACAAAAATCTCGTTGATAATCTTAAAAGAAATATTATACAAGAAGAAATAACTGTTAATATACCCTTTACTTCCTATTTTAACTAAATAGTTAAATTAGGAAAATTTACCAATGAGGGGAGTAATGGAAAATGATGGAATAGTTAGTTTTCAAAGTTGTTCTATTTTTTCGATTATACCCCTCTGTTGCAGTCTTTTTATCTGCATTCTTAGTCAGTTTCATTAGCCTTTCTAATTTAATATGATATTTTATTATATCAAAAACTTAATACTTGAACCCGGAGGGTGATATATTTGCTAGTAATATAATAATAATAATGGTATATGCATAAACCAGAATCTGTTCTTTGAGAACGAAACGCAATAAAATTCTCTGGGGCTTGAAGAATAAAAACGGATCACCTTATCCCAGCAAGTAGACCAGACCTAGTGTTGAATTAACAAAAAGAGAATAAGAACTTGCCAACTGGTGGATTTTGCAGTGCCAGCAGATCACAGGGTGAAGCTAAAGGAAAATGAAAAATGGACAAATATCTGGGACCTTACCAGAGAACTGAAAAAGTTATGGAATATGAAAGCGAAAGTGATACCAATTGTGGTTGGTGGCACTTGGAACAGTCCCAAAAGGATTAGAAAGGG
>CM042167.1:3256244-3258744 GCA_023376005.1 Doryteuthis pealeii
TACTAGGAAAAAAGAAGACGGGTTAGAGTTAGGGTTTATGGTTAGGGTTAAGGTAAGGGTTAGTGTTAGGGTTTAGGGTTAGTTTAATGGGAAAATAAATAAATAATCAGTCAAGAGTGGTTCCCCTTTTGTTTCTGTTAGGAAAAACCCTTTCTTTGCTCTTTTTAGCGTATTCTTCGGGTGTTCGAATTGTCGCACCTACACGATCAACAATGTTATTGTTTTTGCAATGGCTTATCATTATTATTTCACTCAATTTCAGTTTTTCACACACACACTAGCTGGTGGTTCACTGGAGGCTGAGTGACAGCAAGTCTCCTCAGGCGTCCAGGACTCTTCTGAGTATTCTACCCGATCTGTTGTGTGGATGGTCTCGATACTTCTTCTGATTTCCAGTCCACCCAAACTGTTTTCCAGACCCTTGGGGATAATTCCAAGGGTACCAATTACAATCAATACGACCTTTACCTTCATGTTACACAGTTTTCTCAGTCCTCTGGCAAGGTCCAAGTATTTGTCTATCTTTACGCTTTCTTTCACTTTCCCTCGGTAATCAACTGGGTCAGCAAAATCCACGAGTTTTCTTATTAATTAACACTAGGTCTGGTCTCCTGGCCGGAATTGGATGCTCTGTCTGTATCTCAAAGTCTCAGAGAATTCTATGCGTCTTATTCTTCAGAACTGATTCTGATTTGTGTATATAACATCTAGATGCATGGTGAAAATTCAATTTCTTGAACAATTCTCAGTGGATCGTCGTTCCAACCCAGTCGTGCCTAGACTAGTATTCTCTTTGTGCTATTATTTTCACTCCTTTTGAGTTTTTCACATCACCGTTAGCTGATGGTATTTCACTGGAGTCTGAGTGACAACAATTCTCCTCGGGTCTCTATACTTAATACATGGTTTACAGTCTCATCTCTGTCACCGCACAGTCTACAGTAACTGTTTTGTTGGGTCTTGATATAATTTGTTCTTATAGCATCATTTTGTGCGGCAATTATTAGTGATTCAGTTTCTCTCTTGAGCTTTCCTCTTCTTAACCATGCCCAAGTCTGTTCATGTGCAAACTCTACGATTTGTCGTTTGAAGTGCCCATATAATTGTTTTTCTTCCCATTTTTTCTAGTTTTAGTTGTTTTTCTGTTTGTCCATACATTAAATCTGCTGTTGTTGGCTGCCATAAGTTTTTTGTGTATTCTTCGAGTCCGTGGATTGTGGCCTCTACACAGTCCTCTATGTTGGCAAGACCTCTTCCACCTTCCTTTCTTGGTACATATAGCCTAACTTTATCATCTCTAGAGTGCAGAGCATTGAGCATCGTCAATAATTTCCCAGTCCTTTGTCCATTTTAAGAATGGCCCAGAGTATCTTATAACGGAGACGGCCCAGGTATTTATTCCTTTGATTAGATTTCTGCTGTTGAGCTTGGTTTCTAAGAGCTTTCTTTTTATTATTATCATTTACTCCTTTTGAGTTTTCACATCAGCATTAGCTGATGGTCTTTCACTGGAGTCTGAGTGACAGCAAGTCTCCTCAGGTCTCCAGGACTCTTCTGAGTATTCTGGCAGATTGCAGCAGTGCAGTGTTCTGAATGGTTTCAATCCTTCCTCTGATATCCAAACTTTCCAAACCCTTTTCTAATCCTTTTGGGACTGTTCCAAGTGCACCAACCACAATTGGTATCACTTTCGCTTTCATATTCCATAACTTTTTCAGTTCTCTGGTAAGGTCCAGATATTTGTCCATTTTTTCATTTTCCTTTAGCTTCACCCTGTGATCTGCTGGCACTGCAAAATCCACCAGTTGGCAAGTTCTTTCTCTTTTGTTAATCAACACTAGGTCTGGTCTACTTGCTGGGATAAGGTGATCCGTTTTTATTTCAAAGCCCCAGAGAATTTTATGCGTTTCGTTCTCAAGAACAGATTCTGGTTTATGCATATACCATTATTATTATTATTATTACTAGCAAATATATGCACCCTCCGGGTGCAAGTATTTAAGTTTTGATATAATAAAATATCATATTAAATTAGAAAGGCTAATGAAACTGACTAAGAATGCAGATAAAAAGATCTGCAACAGAGGGGTATAATCGAAAAAATAGAACAACTTTGAAACTAACTATTCCATCATTTTCCATTACTCCCCTCTTCATTGGTAAATTTTCCTAATTTAACTATTTAGTTAAAATAGGAAGTAAAGGGTAATATTACAGTTATTTCTTCTTGTAAATAAATTTCTTTTAAGATTTATCAACGAGATTTTTGTTTATATTTCTTAAGATAAAACCAAACAATTAGAAATCAATTAATACCAAGCACCATATTTATTAAAATAAATTTTAATATCATATGCAAATTAGCCTTCTCGTTCAAACTGTAAACCGCTATTTTGTGTATATATAAATACAATTGCATGTTATTTGTACGTAGATATGGTCAACAGTATTGATAATGTAAAACAATTTTTATTAATAACTGAAGGTTTAAAAGAATGAA